>VDFB02357465.1:43877-206054 GCA_007258455.2 Sequoia sempervirens | reverse complement strand
TGCTCCTGGTTGACCTTAGGAAGGCCCGTCACCATCTTCTCCATGATAGGTAAGGCTTGGAAGTGTAGGTGAGCCAATCTCCGATGCCAAAGATCACATAAACTTGAAGAGTCATGAACCAAAGCTTGTAGTGGACGTGTGCAGACCCGGTAAAGGCTTTCATGTCTAACTCCAATTACTTGAGCATCCTTGAAGCTAGAGTTCTCCATCCACATTAGAACTTTGGCTTTGGAGAAGGCAACTTGATATCCTTTATCTTCCAAGGCTGAAATAGAAATAAGATTGCGCTTGATACCAGGAACATAAAGAACATTACTCAACTGAAGTGAGATGCCGAAATCCAAATGAGGTGTAGAGGTCCCAATTCCTTTCACGGAGTAGCTAGCATCATCTCCAATGATAACTTGTTCAGAAGACTCCTTCTCTACCAAACTTGATAAGTGCTCCTTAAAACCAGTGATGTGTCGTGAAGCATCACTGTTGATCAACCAAGTGTTGGTGTCGGTGGGTACACTGCTTGACAATGCCGAGTAGAACAAATATTCACTTGAATCCTTTTGTGGAGAGGCATCATCAACATTCGCAACGGTGACTTGTTGCTTAGGTCTAGTTGGGCAATGCTTAGCGAAGTGTCCAAACTTATCACATCTAAAGCATTGAATCTTGGACATGTCTCTCTTCTTCTTGAAGGGAGGTGCATCATCATTTCCCTTGTCTCGATTCCTCTTGAAGAATCCTTTTCTTCCATCTTTTCCTTTCTTCCTTGAAGCATGGGAGGCGAGAACATGAATGTCTTCATTATTTGAACTTTGACCAACGCCTCTTGCCACCAACCTTGATTCTTCTTGAATGCAATCAGATCTTAGACGATCAAACTTAGGCAATTTTGATCTTGCACTGATTCCCTGAATGTAAGAGTCCCAAGACAAAGGTAGACCATTGAGAGCGAGCATGGTCAAGTCTTTGTCATCAACCATATGCCCTATTGTTGAGAGCTGATCTCTCAAATCTGAAATCCTCATAAAGTATGCAATCACTGATTCACCTTTCGCCATCTTCACATGATGTAATTGATGCTTCAGTGCAAGTGCTCGGCTGGTATTGTTGATTTCGTACATCTCTTCCAATGTTTTGAACATGTCTCTCACTGTCTTCAACTTAGAGATAGAAACAATATAATCTTTGACAAAATCAACCAATATCTTCATTGCTTTAATATTTTTCTTCACCCACTGCAACTTCTCTTCTTCCTCCTCAGGTTAAGGAACGCTAGACTCCACGAACTCACCCAAGTCATTTTCACGCAAGGTAAGCATGATCCTAAATCTCCATGATGTGAAGTTAGATGCTCCCCCGAGTCTATTCTCAATATTCAAACCGTTCACCATCTTGACTAATGTAGATAAATGAACAAATAGGGTATTGCTGATTAGAAATAATCTGATCACGATCCTCTCAAACCCGCTCTGATACCATGTAAATTTTAATGATCAGATTGTATGCACAGAAATTAATTTAAATCAGACACAATAACACAGCAGATACCCTGGGAAAACCCTCCTCTTGAGGGAGAAAAACCCAGCAACAAAATCTCTCTTATATATTATTGAAGAACAACACTCTCTTGTACAATGAGGCCAAATTCAATGACCAAGAATAGCATCAACTCTAGATGCAATCACACAGATTACAATCTGCACTTGAAAGAATTCGCTAACTGCTCTTTAAGGAATTCGCACTCTTAATAGGAGAAAGAATATCGAACTTGCTTGATGATCATAATGAGAGGGCGATCTCATATATATACAATATGAAGGGGCGCCACCTTATTAAATATAAGTCGGCTACAAATAAGAGAATATATTATACAAAGAGACGCAACCAATAAGAGGAAAGTCGTCCTCAAGAAAAATCGCGCCAAGAGGTATGATGTCGGCCTCATCACAAAAGACGTGTTTCTTCATTTCTTCATGTCGGCTCAAATGAAGGAGAGTGTATATAATTCAAATAGCCATAAGGCTCCATTTGAATTATCATCATACGCTGATCTGGAAGATACAGCCTGACGCTGTTGAACATTAACACAACTTACTACACACATACAAATTTACAATCCTACATGCCCTGCCTGCTATTGTTTACAACAATAGATTTCAACACCATAATGTTGCCTCAAGTACTACATACAGACATGATTCAACTTTCTATAGTATCTTTGCAAGATCTGTGCCAGACCTCTATTGTAGGCCCCTTGAAAGTCTGCACTCTAGATGATCTCCCATGGGTTTTGAATCCTTCCTCAACACGGTCTCTCTTCCTTCCCAATGTTCTCTCCCTTTCTTGAGTGAATAATCCAATGGTCTCTTCTGTAGTCTACTCTTTCAAACCCTCTCTCACTTGTTTGCTCTCCCTTTGCACAGGAAGGTGATGGTTTAATTTTCCATGGAGTTGCTAAAGAAACTGCGAAGTGTTTTCCTTTCTTTGTTGATTGAATATACTTTTAATGTGTCTTGGGTAATAATTCTCTCATTCTCTCTACCAGCTAGTAATTTCCAAAGATCTGTGTGGTGGCCAGCAGATAGCCCAATAGAAAACACCTACACACTGTAATGTCCCCTTTTTGTTGACATCAGTTGTCAGAGGAGATTAGCCTATAATTTGACTCTCGTGGGCTAATGGGGTTGGTTAGAGGGTCTTCTGGGGGATTGTATCGTCTCCAGTGTTTAGAAACTTGTAGTTTTGGCTTTCGCTCGAGGCTTTCGGGACTCAGTTGGCTCAACTTACTATTTATAGTAAGTCGGACTTGGACAGAATGGGATCCTTACTATTTTTAGTAAGGCATGTGATCGAATGGGGAATTATCAGATGAGTCCTCAGTTCAGATGGCGTGTTGAGAAATGATGAATTTAAGAAATTATTAATGTTATTTGGCTCAAATAACATTAATTAATTAAAAGGTTATATTTTAATGTTATAACTTAAAGTTATAACTTGAGGGTCAAAATGTCATTAAAAGGGGGCCAAATTAATGAATAAATTATTAATGGCCAACTCCTAAGTTTTAAGTGAAATATTAAAAGAATGCGAATAAATAACATTTTTTAATGTTATTAATTGCCTTTTTGGAGAAGTTCGAACTTCTCATGAGAGGATAGATATTTCACTTTGAGGTTATTTGATATTCATTCGATTGATGATTTGTTGTTGATGAAGTTTTGTCTGAGAGTGGAAGCCAAGGGTTTTCAGCACTCGAGCCATTGGAGAACGTTACTTCTTCAGTGTTTGCAGCCATTTGAAGCAGTGGAATACCTGCTGAATTTGGCATTCTGAGGGCATCATCCAGGTGTTCTATTTGAGCTTTAAAGTGAAGAATTTCATCTAGGGTTGAAGATTTATTGAATATCTGAAGACTATATGGTTGCTGGTTAAAAAGACATTGTAGATGCATTGTGGAATTTATTTATTGTTGGCTGCTACAGTAAACGCTACAGTACCCGTGAATAGTAAATCGCTACAGTACCTGTGAATAGTGCCGCTACAGTACTGCTACAGTATTCAAGGGGTTTCAAAAGGATTTTCAAAGTTAATCTACGTGCAGATTTTAAAGGGCATTAAAGATATCTTGAAAAAGGTTAATTATTGCTGCCGTGCCATCTCAACTTGGTACATAGGGTTTCTATAAGCGTGCTGGTGGAGATTTTATTGGTTGTTGAAGGGTTTGAATAGCAGCTGTAGAAAAAATCCCTCCTTGGGTCAGACTACATTTTCTTGGTGCATAAGGGTTTCTATACCATCTGCTATCAAAACAGCAGCCAACAGTGAGAGAATCGAGCCATTCATGAGATGCTTTTTTGGCTGGAAATGAAGAACAGCAGCTGCATGTTTCCTATTTTATTCGGGTATGCTTGTATTGACTTGCTCTGTTGAATATTGATCAAATAAATTTATATTGGAGGTTCTATTATCTTAGTTGTCTACATTTCTTTATGTTATGCATTTCTATTTCTTCATATAAGCATTGCAAAAACAACAAAAAAAAACAGAAAACCTTTACAAATCATCAAACACACAAAACAAAAAAATCAGCATTGAAAACAAGGGCACAAAGTGTTATTACACACACATGATTAGGAATAGTTGTCACCTTAAGAGGTGCATCTAGTTCTAGCGTTTCTTGACAGCGTGAGGACCTCAATGATATAGAGCTTCAGTTTAGGGGTCCTTTCATTGATTGTGTTCTTTTCTTGTTTCCCATATATTCCTAAGTTTCTCTTGCATTGCCTTAACTTTTAATGGGATACCTTATTCTTGTCTTTGAAACTGTGAAGCTTCAATTGAATAGGTGTAAATCGAAATAACTTAGCTATTTTTGATAGCCCCACAACCAACATGTAATATACTCACTTTTTTCAAGCGTCGTAAGTAAGCTGGAACGAAAATCAATTGAAATGCTTGCATTTATCATTACATACAAGAAAGAACATTAAGCTTTTGGTTGGAGATAAACGTTCAGCTTTGTTTCTTTGCCACTTGATTTTAGCAGAAATTTGGTTTTCCTATGTGAATATGCTCCTCGCTCTTATAAAGAGGACACACATTGAAGCTTTCTTATATGGAGACTCAATATTTATTAGTGATCATTCTTTGGTCTTGGTCATAATCAATAAAAATACTACTTGATGCTAATTTCGTCTATAATGGTGACTGCTCTAAATTTACTTGTTACTGGATGTGCAAGTATATGCTTTATTCATTTAGCATCCATCTATACATGCCTCCTAAAATTTTGGAATATTAGATTTTCGCTTTCTGTTCGCCAATGCAATTTTTAAATTTAATTGTGCGTTACTTTGAATTTTAGTCCTTGTGGACATTGTTCAACTGTTTTCCTATCCTCTACTGGCATTGAACCAAGTTAAATATATTGTAGGTCACTATAAGTTTTATTGATGTATTCATGGCTTCTAAATTTTGCAGGTTATTGATGGTATTCCATATTTGGTGCCAACTGCTGGGCAATTACTTAGTGCACAAGATTCATCAGAAAATAGATCTTCATCTCAAGTAAATGGCATTGAGAAAGGGGTTAGCAGTACGGAGGTTACATGGCATAAAAAAGACTGAACAACTTGCATCATGTAAGGGCTTTATATTATAATAGCACGATACAAGAAAGTCGTGAAGTGGCAGTGAAGGCACAATTTAGTATTTGTGCCCAAGGCAAGGTCTACATGTTCACTAGAACCTTGTATGGAAATTAAATGGTTTGGTTATGTCTTTCACAACATTTTTCTCAATTCTGGAGTACAACCTGGCTATTCTAGGCCAAACAAATATTGTGAGTTCTCCAATTAACAATTCTGAAGCAAAATTAAGTTGCATGTCCCCGAATGACATGTCTAATGGCATTTAACAATTATTTTAGTGTTTTCTTGTAAATTGAGCAAGATAATTATGGAGGATTGTTTTGCAAACAGGTGTTCTTGATTAACACGTCTCGTGACATATAACATTGAACACTGTCTTTTAGTGTTTCAATGTTAATTCATCAATATAATTATGGTTTTAAACTTTTATTTACAGTGTTCAATGTTAATTCATCAATATAATTATGGTTTTAAACTTTTATTTGCAAACAATTGCAACTGAATGTCCTTGATTCTACATTTGAACACTTCAATTAAAGATATCATCCATAGATTTACATCCAAAGTCAGGTTAACAACTTCCACGAATAGTTTGATAGCTCTGAGTTAACCGTGTGTACATTTGGTTTCTTTTGTAGAATAAGGTGTGACATAAAGCGATAATAAATTTGTTGTGATATTTTATTCAAACCAAATACTTGGCTGCTAATAGTCGAAGTGCAAAACCAAATGGTTATGTGATGCAACACAAGATATCTATCTAAAGGAAAAAAACTTTCCCTAAACTTTATCTAGGCTAATCCAATGAGATACATACACATAAGCATAAATTAACCTAGATTAATAAATGACAGTTATGGGCATAGACAATTCAGAATTAAATACTAAGCTGATAAATTAGATGCGATGGATAGATGTACTTAGCTCAGACTTGAAGAAGGATGAAATTGATGTGATATTAGAATCTAATACTTGGGGCTAGAAATGGATCCTCTATGTCTATGTGTTGCCTTGGATTTTGTGAAGAGCTATTTCCTTTTGGGGTCAGGTTCATGGTTCTGGGACAATTCTGTAGATATGGATCTGATTTGTGGGGCATGAGTATGATCCTGCAACTTGTGTGCCTCTGCTTTTGGGTTTGCCGAATTATCTGATGTCTACTCTATTATGAGGATTGACAAGATTCAAAAATACCTTTAGAGGGCTGCTAGTAGATTGCTAGAATACACATCCTCCCAAACCAAGCCCCCCAAAAAACTAGCTTTACAATTAGGCAAAGGACTGTGAGGTAGCAAGCAATTGCACATATGTCCTACTAGATGATATTTAAGTAAATGTTGTTCTTTTTAGTGCACTAATCAAATGTTCTAATTGCTCCTTGAATGCTCAAATGATCAAGGATGGGAGGATATTTCTAGATGTGAAATGTATACAATTGAATGCCTTTAAATACAAGGACATAGCAATAAATTGCACAAATGTTGTTAGTCAGCTCACAATGACTAGTGAAATGGGTAAGCATCAGCCAAATTTGAATTTGGATTTTGAAAATTTAGGGGTTAAATCCATGGATGTGGGGTCTTAGTCGCACACTTCACCTGTGTGAATGACTGAGATAATGGATTGGTAAGATCTAGATAGGGAATGAATGTTGGATCTTGGAGGGTGCAATAAGTGTGGACAATATGGGCAAGTGTATAGAAATGGATAAGGTGCAGATAAATGCATGGGAATGGGGGTAGGTGAAGGCTAGGTGAATGAGCCCAACTTCACATGACGTTGTGCCATTTGTTGATATGTAATTGCAATAAGATGCACTAAATGGGAATTGGTGCAGATATGCAAATTTAACCCCTTTGAGTTGTATGTGAATCCTAGAATAATCATGTATCTCAAATTATGTAAGCACTCACAAAAATGTATGTATGGAGAATTGAAACTTGTTGAATCTCATCATGTGTGTTTGTCTTTTGGCATGCATGCTCCATAGGAACCTACAAAACATTGGAGTGCCCAACTAGTAGCTTCTATCTCACGAGTGAAAACTAGGCACAAAATACAAGATTGTTTAACTATCTACATAATTGAAAAGAACGGAAATGAGGGGTTAGGAAATTTTGCTTATGATAATGATGTATGATGTTTTGCCATATGTCATATAAAAAATGCCATCTCGTGTGGTAAAGCTCCATTTGACCACGGTAATGAGTCTTTGTGTAGAAGCTATCAATACCTAAAAGCTTGACATAGGAATGTTAGTGACAATATATGCTTTACCTACAACTGGTTGCATCTGTAGGATGCAAGCAATTAGAGGACAAGGAAAAAAGAAATACATGAAATGTAAATGTAATTGAAGCATGTGAATATACAACTCATGTTATATAATAACTATATTAAATGCATGATGTGATGTGCATGTAGAACATCTAGAATGGTAAGATGTGGAAATCATACGACCTAGAGATAAGTCTTAGGGTATAATGTTCCCTCCGACATGGGCAAGTAGAAAATGGTGATATGGCACTTATGGCCAAAACACCAATGCATGTACATAAGGCACTAGGATGGGTATGTGTCCCATTGTGGTGTGCAAGGGCATGCACACATAATGGTTGAGGTAAAGCAATAGGTCCCTACTAGTAACATAGGTCTAAGAATATGATCTCAAGGTCATTAATGCAGGTTAGGATTTAGGGGCCTTATCAAGCTACTGAATCAAGTAGCAAAAATGGAATTTCAAACAACAAAATAACCTTTATTTCATTGATATGCAATAGATTATTACAAAAGTGTCCTACATGCATTATATGTTCATCACACATGCCCTGACATCAAAGCCTTACAATTTCATGTCTTCAAATTGGAAAGTCTCTCCGAGAAATTTGCTCTTTCAAAAACTTGACTACTTTCTTGCTTAAGTCCAACTCTAACCACTTCGAGTCCTCCTACAAAAGTCCTAGAGGAATGTTGATCCATACCTCTATTAAAGTTTGAATTAAATGCAAACAAAAGGGTGGTAGCCACTCCACACGCTAGAGAGATGGGACACATGTCAAGTCTTCACAGGCTTCAAGGATACACTTGTAGGTCATAAAACTACCATTTGGCACTTTTGGCTTCCTTTTCTTAGAGTTGTGGAAATTTGAGGGGGATCCACCAAAACACCATGCAGAGAAATTGCACTCAAAAGGATGTGCAAAGAAACATAGGCCATCAGGACATTTCTTGATACCAAGGGAAATTTTGATAGCCAATATTGTGAGGAAATCGAGCCAAAGAAGAAATTGCAAAAGATCGAGGTGTAAGCAGACAATATCCACTTGGCAATGAAAGTTCCACAATACAGGTTCCACAGGGAATTGGGAACGATCAAAAGGCAGGGATCCGAGGGTCATCAAGATGTGGAGAAATGGAGGGCAATTGGACAGGTTTGAATGCAAGGCAAAATTCCATAGGGCAATCCTTGTGGGAAAACTAGGGTCCATCGACCTTTGCAAGGATTTGAGCAATATCAAGAAGTGCAGAAAAGTGAGGTGCATATGGATTTGCAGGAAAATGAATGACATCGAAATAAGTTTAGATGAAAAGGGAAATTGCATCTAAGGGAACATTGCATAGAAAAGGAAGGCATCAATATTTGTGGGAAAATGAGGGGCAAGTCAACTTGTGGGAAAATGGGAGGCATCAAGATGTATTTGGATATACATGGAAATTCTACAAATTCAAATGGAGCTAGAAAATATGCAAACAAGGAAATAAAATTTTGTGAATGGTAGAAGAATGAAGTCCAAAAGGACTTAGGGCTCCATTAGGTGTTTGGATGAGTCTAAAAGTTTTGCACATTGGGGCCTTGCAAGAACTTGGGTGATAGAAAGAATTGCAGGAATATGAGGGAGTTTAGACAAGGTTGGAAGTTTGGTAATGGCAGATGTAGACAATTTTTTTGCAACTCCACAACTTATTCAATTCTTATCCAAATTTCTCCTAATTTGGGATGTGAGTACCCATTTGGCTCCTCTACAATATGGTGTCTTAAAATGGCCATGAACTCATGGGGATTCTTCAAAATTTGAGTTTTCAACTCGTGCAAGCCAAAACAACAAGGAACAACAAAAAATAAAAAATCTCTTTTTGGTTGATGTAGGATTGCTTGTGGACTCAAATGCTCTTGCATCAAACATGTCGGGTAAAAGGAAATGTTCCATAAGTTGGAAATTCATGAACGTTTGGGCAAGTCTAGAACGAGGATTCCATCTCAACCAAGAAGCTTCATATGTAGCTTTGTTCTTTCAATAGACTAGATACTCCATATAGTCCTTTCCTCTAGTTTGTTTAGCCACTCGAGAGCCTACCACTTTGTTTATTTCCTCCATCTTCTTCTTAGGTAACTAACCTATCCACTCATGTGTGTCATGCAAAATAGAGTGTGTACCTCCTTGCAAACTTGTCTCTACTTCATGAAACTTGTATAGATCAACAACATTAAAGATAGGGGGCATGTCTATCTCATTTGGTTGCTCAATTTCATAGGCATTTGGTGATAATTTTCTCAACACTTTGCATAGGCCTATTTTCTTCCATTTTAACTTATTGTATGTTCCCCATGGGAACCTTTCCTTCCTCAGATGTGCTAAAATTAAAACACCTACCCATAATTCTTGTTCACTTTTGTGCACGCCAACACGTTCTTTTTATTTAAGAGCACTTCTCTCTAATCTATCCTTCACCTCTTTGTGCAATTCATGGATGTACTCTGCAAAATCCTTTGCAACAACACTTGTCCTAATCAAGTCTGCACTATCCCTCAACTCATCAACACCCCTAGGGTTATACCCATAAACTATTTGAAACAACCTCTTACCTACACTTTTGTTTACTGGATTGTTATAAGAAACTTCTGCCTATGTTAGGATAAGATCCCATTGATGTGGTTTGTCTCCCACCAAACATTTCAATAAGTTACCCAAACTTTTATTGGCAACCTTTGTTTGCCCATCAGTCTGGGGATGGTAGGCTAAGTTGAATCCTAACTTAATTTCCATCTTCTTTCACAGTGTATGCCAAAAATGGCCAACAAATTTAGTGTCCCTATTTGAGACGATACTCTTAGGAAATCCATGTAGCCTAACTACCTCCTTGAAGAAAAATGTAGCAGTGTGGGGTGCATCACTAGTCTTCTAAAATGGTATAAAATGAACCATTTTTGAAAACCTATCCACTACAACAAAAATAGAATCATTACCTCTCCGAGTTCGAAGTAATCCCAAAACAAAATCCATGGTTATGTGCTCCTATAGTCTCTTTGGTATAGACAATGGATGATAGAGTTGTGTTTTTTTCTGTTCCTTTAGCTTGTTGGAAAATTCTACATCCTTGTATTAGTCTCTTCACATCTACACTTTTTCCAGGACAAAAATAACCTTCACTCAGCTATGCCAAAGTCTTGTCTACTCCAAAATGTCCACTCAAACCTCCACTATGTTTTTCTCTTATGAGGTTTTCTCTCATTGGACCCTTGGGTATGCATAATTTATGTCCTTTGAACAACAAACCATCTTTTATGAAATACTCCAGCCACGAAGTCCTATCTATTAACATTGGGCTTGTACTAGCTGTCCAAGTGTAAGAGAGGGGGACCAACCATGTCAAGGCTCCAGGTCATGGAGAGTCAAGAGCGGAGGGCTGCCCTAACATACCTCACTCTAAAGGATATCTTAGGGTAAGGATCGAGAATGATGAGCACTATGACGTATTTCTACCACCCTATAGATCTTGAACTTAGGTTTGGGCTAGGCAAGCTAGTTTTTGGAGTTGGTACTGTGTCTCAGACAACCCTTTGTCCGAGGACAACAACGCGGTTTTGGGATGACAATGCGGCATGTTGGCATCTCTCAGGTGTGCTGGCGTCCGTATGGTTAGAAAATAGTAAACACAATACAAACTACTCAAAAAATAACAACCTAGTTAGTTGGTTTTGACGGGAAAAAATAGAACAATAAAGTATGAGAAATAAAGACGAAGATGATAAAGTAAATAAATAAAGGCTAGGGTGACGAATATGATCTCAAAAAGTGCCTGTTCGCTAGCTAGCTCCACACGTACATTCACCTACACACACAAGAAGGGGAAAATTGTTGGGGCTGTATAGGCGCTTGCCTTAGTCAGACCCCCATTTTGGTGTTTCCACCTCCACGGATAGCCAAATAGCAATGAAGTAGAAATATGCGATAAAGAAGAGAGAAGAAAAAACACTACAAACAATATTATGCTACTTCTATCAAATCACAAAGGAGAGGAGTGAAATGTTACCACCTCCACCCAAAAGCTCATTAGCCAATGAAGGAGAATATGGACTTGGCAAGGTCACCACATCCACAACTGTGATGAAGGGAGGTCTCGCAAGACTCCAAGCCCACACTTCAATGGCTTGCTTCACACTTGCAATGTGGAGTTGATGGAGCTTCAATTGCTACTATAATGGAGTGTTGAAGTGCTGCTTGAGAGTGAAATGAAGTGGAAAAATGCTAAGAGAATGGATTGAATGCTTAGGAATGGCTTGAGAAAGTGTATAGATTGAATGAAATGAGAATGAATCCATTTGAAGAAATAATGAGGAAGAATAAGGCATTTTCGGGTGGGTTGGTTGAAGAGGGACGTTACAATTTGTTCCCAATTAGGAGTGTAACACCTTTGCTAGCTTCAGATACAAGAATCCGTTAGGGACGTCACCACTCCGTGCAGACGTCTGCACGCTGCGCGTGCGTCCCTGACAAAAATTCTCTCACCGTCACAACATACAAATGCCAAGTGGAAGGAAGGCAGTGGGTGATGTGGAATTTCACCTTCGGATTTGATTTTCTAAGGTGAGGGTGTGTCAAAGAGGAATTTGCATAAGGGGTGAAAATTCGCTCCTATACATTTTGCCCCCACTTTAGCGAGCATGAATACTGATGAGTGCTTCAGTAAAGTAGATCGAAGAGTTAGTAGGGCTAGAAATTTATACCTGAACTATCGAGGAAGCAGACCGGGATTTGGCAAAATCGAAAGCGCAGGGCAAGCAAAGGACTCCATAGGTACTCTCTCTAAGGAGTTTCAAACAAAAGACTCCATAGCGCTGCAAAACTATGAAGTTGCACAAAGTACACCGAAGGTCCTCAGACCAATGATGGAAAACTCCCGTAGGATGAAAATGTTTCACAGGCCCGCAAACCTGCGAGGAGACAACCCCCAATATCTCTCACATGAAGGAAGCCTTGAGAAGCTAGCTTCTTACAAGTCCGCAGACTTGCAAGAAGGCAACCCCCAAGATCTCTCACATGAAGGAATCCCAGAGAAAGCAAGCGCCTTACAGGCCCATAGATGTGCAAGGAGGTGTCCCCCAAGATCTCACATGAAGGAAACCTAGAGAAGTAAGCACCTCATAGGCCCACAGACCTGCAAGGAGGCATCCCCCAAGATCTTTTACATGGAGGAAACCCAGAGAAGTAAGTGCCTCATAGGCCCATAGATCTACAAGGAGGCATCCCCCAAGATCTCTCACATGGAGGAAACCCAGATGTAAGGGGACTCCACAGAGTTGGAAAGCAACGTCACAGGCACACCTATGAAGCGACATGTTTACCCGCAAATAAAGCATGTCCGAAAACAAAGCGACTACGCAGGCAAGTAAGCGGAAAATTACGTAGACCGTCGACAAGTTGGAAAGATTTCAAAGGGGTTCCTCGGGAACCCGACGTGAAAAAGGGGGTCCACTCAAGGGACACACTGTTTGAAAGTGTAATCAAAGATGCTTTTTCTCAAATTGATTCATCATCAAGGAATTCTTTTGAAAGATGTTCACTTCATCAAGGAATTCGAAAGGAAGAAAATGCCCCCTCACGAGGGGAAGGTTGAGGCTTCTCCCACAAGAAAAGGCTGCTCCCTCCGTGATTTTTGAAAAAGTTTTGCAAAGATTTTTGAGAAAAGATCGTTGGCAACGAATTTGTTTTTTGAAAATTTTGAGGTTGACATGATAACCCCCACTTAGGGTGGTGCATGCTGGGCACATAGGCACGTGACAACCTCAGGAGAGAAAAACAAGAATGGAAAAGAAAAAAGTGATGTTGTGGCCCGCAGGACATAGCGAGATGTCACTGTGGTGATGTTGTCATGCACATTAGGGACAACACATAGACACCACAACATCACAACTCAAGCAAAGGAGAGAGAAAGATAAAAGAAAAGTAAAAAGAGACAAAGACACCCCTCAAACAAAGGGCACAAGGGGATTTGGTTTTGTGGGGTCAGATCTGCTCATGCTTATATAAATAATAGGTAACCATGGTGCAAGGCGAAAGATCATCAATCCCTACCAAATTAGGAAGAAAGCAGGGAAAACAAAGTAAAAATAAAAAAATGGGTCAACATGGAAGGGGAGCCTAAATGCCCCCAACACTTTGCATCGTCCCCAATTTGTCGAAAATCAAGGCACAAACATGGAAGAATGATGATACAGATAGAAGAAGGTTCACGACACAAAAATCACTCCTGTATCCAAGCACCAACAAGGGTGACAAGGGTCATCTAGGAACACATAGCACAAGCACGGAGGAACACATCACAACACACACACTTCTAATATAAAGATAAAGAAGATGCCTCCCCCTAACACTCATTGACCAAGAGGTCCCAATCTAGATCATTTTAAGAGGAAGGCAGACGAGACTATAATGGTGGAATATTAAGGGGAGGAGCTTCCGACCCTCTCGCAAAAAGGGCTAAGGAAGAAGGCCCCACAAGGACTTCTCCACTAGGCTCTTGTGGAGCTATCGTCAGTGATTTTGCGAAGATTGCTGATAAGGCCAAAACTTCATCCAGAGAGTTAAACATGCACTTCACAGGAGTGCCATGTCGTACCTCAACGAACGGAGAAGACGGTGCCCAAGATTCACCGCTAGGCTCACCGAGTGACTCGGGAGCGGTGACAAACTCAAGGGAAGTCGGGGCTTGCTCCGTCACTAGGACAGAACAAGCTAGCATAGGACCACCTTTTGGAGAAGGTGGGCTCCTCTTACGTCTTCCATTGCTGGAGGGGCCAACCTCTACTTTCGACTTCGTTGGGGGGGTGTGAAATGCCCATAGACGAGGCGAGAGGTGTAGAGGAAGAGGAGGAGAAAACTGTGACATATACCACCAAATTATTTGGCATATCCATGGGTTTTGGAAACGGTGGAATGTTCAGAAGGGACATCAAGAGAGGCGGCTCCACTGAAGGAGCGATAAACACCTACACCTTTTTGGGGTCAGGCATATTTGCACTCACAGTGGGAGCCGAAAGCGTGACTAAACTAGATTGAACAGAAGCAGAGGGGAGGAGAGAGGAGGACACAACAAGAGGCCTTGATGCAGGGAAGGTCTTCTCCTCTTGCTTCTACAAAGTGGCCTGCTTAGTCGTCGGAGCTTTTCGTCGACGCTTGCGCTCATGCACAAGGTAGTTTTTGTGACTCTTTGAGCTAGAGGTTGGGAGTTGCAAAGGGACGAAAGGCTCCTGCTCAGCCATATGAGTGTCCACTACAGCCGTCTCCGATGGAGGGATAGACTCGTGAATAAGAGGAGGAGTAGGTTGAGAAATAACTGGGAGAGTTGGCTATAGTGCCTCGACAACGGGCCTCTTCCCGTTTACTACTTTGGGAGCATAATCGGTGGGAGGTCGAGACATAGAGGATTCCCCACTTTTCTGCCATATTGAATGGGCCTAGGCTCCGTGGGTAGAACAGGAAGCTCAAACGCGAGACACTTAGGCTTTTGCCAAGCGGGTACCATAGGATTCTCTCGCAAGCGAGGAACAAAATCTGATGGCACCACAACAGGGCGAGAGGGAGCGTCAGGTTGAATAGCAGAAGAGGAAGAAGAGGGACCC
Source organism: Sequoia sempervirens (assembly GCA_007258455.2). Lineage (NCBI taxonomy): Eukaryota > Viridiplantae > Streptophyta > Pinopsida > Cupressales > Cupressaceae > Sequoia > Sequoia sempervirens. The sequence continues at coordinate 191,006 of VDFB02357465.1, read as the reverse complement.
TGAGGGGGATTTTCTTCTTCTCTTCTACAGGCCTTGGCGACATCATTGTTAGATTTTAGGCATGCCCTATGTGAAACAACATAAGGTGATGGAGGGTACTTCACTCTAGGTGTTAAGCGCCCTTTCTTGTACTTTTGATAAGTTTGATACAAGAGGTCCTTTCTAGGCGAGAGAGGACCAATGAGTGCTGGACAAAAGTGATAGAAGGAATAACTGTCACGTGCAACTAATAGTTTATAACTGGCGTCATGAATCACATGTACAGAACCATCATGAATAAATTTTAAACATTTGTGCACAACCAAGGGAACTGTGTTCATAGCTACTAGCTAGGGGATACCCAACTTCACTTTGAAGAGTTCAGACCCTGGGATTATGTCAAACAACAGGTTTATAGATTTAGGTCCGACCAAGACTGACAAGGTGATGCTACCCAAGGGAGGTACAGAAATACCGTTATGCGTACGGATGGTGCTCACAAGCGCGTCGTACCCATCTTTATGTAGGAAATTAATTAACATGATCTTCTCAGTTATAATGTTTACCTGAGATGTCAGGTCAAGAAGAACACCTGCTACAGTGTTCCTATTGATTTGTGCAGGGATATAAAGAGGAGATGGTTCTCTATTAAAGCCCATTGGTAGATCCTGCAAGGCGAAGCTTATACTTGGACTACTACTTGCAAGTTGCATAGAGGGGATAGGTAGATGCAGAAAAGAGGCCATCACACACACTAAATGATACTATCACAAAGCCCCCCAAAGGTTGTAAGATAGGATAGTGACCCAATTAAGGTTTCATTACGCAACACTTATGTAACCTTCCAACTACGCCTACCAGGGGTTGTAGGTTGGGTTGCAAGGTGAAAAAACCGACAATGCTCACACCTACAACACTCCTAGAACACGAGGAAAGGAGTTTTTAGTACTGCTAAACAGAACCAAAATGGTTCATGTCGAGTTCACCAAAAATGTAAGAGAGGGGGACCAACCACGTCAAGGCTCCAAGTCACGAAGAGCCAAGAGCGGAGGGCTGCCCTAACTTACGTCACTCTAAAGGATATCTTAGGGTAAGGATTGAGACTGATGAGCACTATGACGTACTTCTACCACCCTACAGATCCTGAACTTAGGTTTGGGCTAGGCGAGCTGGTTTTTGGAGTCGGTACTGTGTCTCAGACAACTCTTTGTCTGAGGATAGTAGTGTGGCGCGCTGGTGTCTCTCGGGCGTGTTGGCATCCGTACGGTCAGAAAATAGTAAACACAATACAAACTACTCAAAAACTAACAGCCTGGCTAGTTGGTTTTGATGGGAAAAAATAGAATGATAGAGTATGAGAAATAAAGACGAAGATGATAAAGTAAATAAATAAAGGCTAGGGTGATGAATATGATCTTACAAAAGCGCCTATTCGCCAGCTAGCTCCACATGTACATTCACCTACACACACAAGAAGGGGAAAATTGTTGGGGTTGTATAGGGGCCTGCCTCAGTCAAACCCCCATTTTAGTGTTTCCACCTCCATGGACAACCATATAGCAACAAAGTAGAAATATGCGATAAAGAAGAGAGAACAAAAAACACTACAAACAGTATTATGCTACTTCTATCAAATCACAAAGGAGAGGAGTGAAACGTTACCACCTCCACCCAAAAGCTCATTAGCCAATGAAGGAGAATATGGACTTGGAAAGGTCACCACAGTGCAACTGTGATGAAGGGAGGTCTCACAAGACTCCAAGCCCACGCTTCAATGGTTTGCTTCACACTTGCAATGTGGAGTTGATGAAGCTTCAAGTGCTGCTGTAATTGAGTGTTGAAGTGCTGCTTGAGAGTGAAATGAAGTGGAAAAATGCTAAGAGAATGGATTGAATGCTTAGGAATGGCTTGAGAAAGTTTGTAGAGATTGAATGAAATGAGAATGGATCCATTTGAAGAAAGAATGAGGAAGAATAAGGAATTTTCGGGTTGGTTGGTCGAAGAGGGATGTTACAATTCATCCCCAATTGGGAGTCTAATGCCTCTGCTAGCTTCAAACGTAGGAATCCATTAGGGACTTCAGCGCTCTGCATGGATGTCTGCGTTCCACGCGTGTGTCCTCGACAAAAAATCTCACCGACACAATAGATAGATTCCAAGTGGAAGGAAAGCAGTTGGGTGATGTGGAATTTCGCCTTCGGATTTGATTTCCTAAGGTGAGGGTGTGTAAAAGGGGAATTTGCGTAAGTGGTGCAAATTTTCTCCTATACAACAAGCTTCTTGAAAGTTTGGGCCATCTGGATACAACTCTTTCATTGCATCAAAGCCAACAACATTGACTCTTAACTCACACATTAGCAAATATCGCCTGCTAAGGGGATTTGCTACCTTGTTAGACTTACCACTTCTATGTTTTAAGACAAAAGAGTAACTTTGCAAGAATTCTACCCACTTCATATGCCTCTAGTTCAACTTACCCTAATTATTTATGTATTGCAAGACATGGTGGTCTGTATTCACCACAAATTATTTTGGAAACAAGTAGTGCCTCCACTTCTCAAGGCTTGAACAATAGCATAGAATTCTTGGTCATATACTGAGTATTTTCTCTTAGCCTTATTAAGCTTCTCACTGAAGGAAGACCCATTGCCTCTTTTGATAGAAGCTCGCTAGACCATGGAAAATTCTAGCCTTAAACATACTCTTGGGCGAAGGCCAATTTACTATTGCCTTAACCTTCTTTCAATCCATCATCAACCCTTGTTCAGACACTACAAAACCTAGGTAGACTAGCTCTTTCATAAAAATGCATTTCTTCAAGTTGATCAACAACTTTTCTTCCTTTAACTTCTGCAAAAATTTCTTAATGTGCAGCAAGTGCTCTTCCTTTGTCTTACTAAAAACTAGGATATCATCTAGATAAACAATAACAATTTTTCCGAGGGAAGGCTTCATTACCTCATTCATCAATCTCATAAAGGCGTTGGGTGCATTTGTCAACCCAAATGGCATCACTAGCCACTCATACAATCCCTCCTTGGTCTTGAATGTTGTCTTCCATTCACCACCCTCTTGAATTTTGATTCGGTGATATCCACTCTTCAAATCAATTTTTGTGAAGTACTTTTCTCCACTTAAATAGTCCATCAAGTCATCCATGCAAGGAAATGAAAATCTATACTTAATGGTTATCTTGTTGATAGCTTTAGATTCGGTGCACATTCTCCACTCTCCATCTTTCTTAGGTCCTAGTACAATAGGTATAAACAAACAGATTGAGACTCTCTCTAACTAGTCCCTTATCGAACAACTCTTGCACTTGTTAGTTCACCTCTTCATTTTCCATGGGTGTCATTCTATATGGTGCCTTATTTGGAAAGCTTGCACCCAATATCAAGTCCATGCAATGGTTGATACTCCTCACTAGTGGTAATCTATTAGGCAAGTCCTTCATTACAATTCCTAGGAATTCACTCAATTTTTTTTGGACTTCCATGGGAACTTCTTCCCCTCTTTATGTTGTCCTATCCTCCATAGGCTTAGGTAGGAAGGAAAAACATACCTTCTCCTTCCTGAGGTCCTTTATGAATTTCTTTCTTTCACGAGACAAACCTTATTGGTCTTATCAACCCCCTCATCTTTATCCTTCGAAGGATTTAAAAAATATTCATTTTCACCCTTCTTGATCTTAGTACAATTATTTTTGCCATCATGAATGGCTTGTCTATCATATTGCCAAGGCCTTCCTAACAAAATATGGTATGCATCCATTGGCATTATGTCACACATTATCTCATCTCTATAATTTCCTATGTGGAAACCAACAAGGCATCATTCTCTTACTAACAACGAATGTCCCCTATGCAACCAAGAGACTTTGTAGGAGGTTGGGTGTCTCAATCTCTTTAACTTCAGCTTCACCACCATCTCCTCTGCTACTAAGTTCTTAGTGCTGCTACTATCCACAATGACCTTGAAACATTTACCTCTAGACTTGCATTTGGTTCTAAAAAAATTTCTCCTTTTTTCTAGTTCTCCTTGTACCTTCTTTGGTTTAAGAAGAACTCTCCTTAGCATTAGAGATTCTCCATCTTCAAGTTCTTCTCTGAACCTTGGTGAGGCTACATTGGCCACACTTTCTTCCTCAACTTGAGCTATGTTAACTCTTGTTTCCTTTTCCTTGTTGTTGCTACTTTGTTGGTTTTAAGGACATTTAAATGCTCTATGTCCAAACTCTCCACACTTGAAACATGTTCCATCGAATCCTCTCCCTCTTCCTCTTCCAAAGTTTCCTCTGCCTCTGGAGTAACCATTCCTTCTTCTCCCTCCTTGGTTACTAGCTTGAGAAGTGCTTGTTTCTCTTTGCTTGTCTTAGGGGTCACATCCAAGATTGGACTACCCTCTTCCCCTTGAGGATTTATCTCTTCCTCTAGAATTATTTTTCCTTTTGGAAATCATTTCCTCTACCTTCAAGGTAAATTGGTATGCTTCCTCTACACTAGAAATCCTTACCATACTAAGCTCATCTTGGATGGAATATTGTAAACCATTCACATACATGGAGACCTTTTAAGTCATCCTCAATATGACCAACTCTAATGTTTAGCTTGTAAAACTCCTCTATGTAATCTTGCACTCTTCTCTCTCTGCTTGAGGTTTTGTAACTTCTTGAACATGGAGAGTTTATGATCTGCTAGTAGGAATTTTTCCTTCAATTTTGTTTCCATCCTTTCCCAAGTTTTAATTTTCTCTTTTCTTTTTCGTTGTCTCTCAACTTGCACATGGTCCCACCATAGAGATGCACGTCCCTTCAACCTTGTAGCTGCAAGCTTCACCCTCCTAGGGTCCTCAATGGATTCTAACTCAAAGTACTTGTCCATTTCAAAAATATAGTCTATCAACTCCTCTGGATTCAAGCTACCACAATAAGTAGGTAGGCCCACTCGGGAATTTTTGTCGATTTTGGTCATTGCACTTAGGAACCTACTTTCTTGCTCATCTCCTCCTCCTTCTACTTCTTCTTCATTGAGTTATTCTTCGTTACCACTTACATTTGCTCTAGGTACTCCTCTGTGATGTGTTCTTTCCATTGCATTTAGTCTAGTCGTGATGCCTCTCAATATTTCTACGAGTGTTTCATTGCTAGCTTGTGGGTTGACACTTCTGCCTCTACCTCTATGTGCCATATCTTCAAAACCCTCTATAATTGCAGGTTGTTTATTCTCTCTTCCTACAACAATCTCCTTAGAGCTTCTCACTCAGTATGTCCATAGTCACAAGGTCTCAACCTTGCTTTGATACCAAATGGTGTAGGTTAGGATTCAGGGACCTTATTAGGCTACTAAATCAAGCAGCAAAATGGAATTTCAAACAACAAAATAACCTTTATTTCATTGATATGCAATAGATTATTACAACAGTAGTGTCCTACATGCATCCACGCATGCCTTGGCTTCAAAGTCTTACAATTTCATGTCTTCGAACTGGAAAGTCTATCTGAGAAATTTGGTCTTTCAAAAACTTACTACTTTCTTGCTGAAATCTAATTCTAACCACTTAATTTCCTTCTCCCACAAAATTCGTCCCAAAGGAATGTCGATCCATACCTCTATTGAATTCTAAATTAAATTCCAAATCTACAAAAAGGGTGGCATCCACTCCATGTCCTAAAGAGATGAGACACATGTCAAGTCCCCATAGGATTCAAGGATACGTCTGCAAGTCGTAAAACTACCATCTAAAACTTTTGGCGTCCTTTTTTTGATAGTTGTGGAAATCTGAGGGGGTTTATCCCAAAACACCATGTAGATAAATCACACTCAATAGGACGTGCAAAGTAACACAAGTCATTAGGACATGTCTTGATACCAAGGGCAGTTCCACAGGGAAATTTTGATAGCCAACATTGCGAGGAAATTGATCCGAAGAAGAAATTGTGAAAAATCGAGGGGTAAGTGGACAATATCCACTTGGCGATAGAAAGTTCCACAATAGAGGTTCTATGGGGAATTAGGAACCATTGAAAGGCAAGGATCCAAGGGTCAACGAGATGTAGAGAAATGGAGGGAAACCAAACAAGTCTAAATGCAAGGTGATGAAATTGCGGGAATACGAGGGAGGTCTGAACAGGGCCGAAAGTTCCACAGGCAAAAAATTTGCAACTCCACAAATTGTTCAATTCTTATCCAAATTCGAGATGTGAGTACCTATTTGGCTCTTCTACAAGGTGGTGTCTTTAGATGACCATGAACACATGGGTATTCTTCAAAATTTGAGTCTTCAACTCATGCAAACCAAAACAACAAGGATTAATAAAAAATAAATAAACAAATAATCTATTTTTGGTTGATGTAGGATTGTTTGTGGATTCGGATGCTCCTACAACAGTCATGGTGGTAGAAGGCATGATGCCTCTCACTATAAAATAGTTAAGTAATAATATTATAGAGAAATATACCCCCACTCAAAAGTGGTAAATCTACAAGTGAAGTATAACTATGTGGATACAAATAATATGGGGGAATGCATGATGCCCCCTGATGTAATGATATAACAATAGGGGCTCAAAATGGGGAAAGCATAATGCCCCCAATGTACATATATGATAATGAAAGCTCAAATTTGGAATGGGGAGGACATGGTGCCCCTAATGTAAAGATACAGAAAGAGAAGCTCAAGTGTAGAATAGGGAAATAATGATGCATCAAATATAAATGTAACTCTAAGGGTGTGATATAGCAATGTAGCCCAATATGTAAGTTCTAAAAATATAGTATGGAAATATAGGATCATGAAAAATAATCAATGGTCATAAGATAAAGTGTAAGCACCGCATGCATGTTATCTAGGTATGTTAAATGTTATCAACATAGTCATGGTAACATATATGAACAAATATGAGGATCATGAGCAAAGCATCATAGTAAGCATAGGCATGCATAACAAATTTAGGTGGTAGCAAGACAACATAAAAAACCAAAGTGGTAAGGTACGAACCATAAGATCATAGAGCTAATTAGCATAAAGGTCAAATAAACATACAAATGGATAGGATGAAGAAGGAAAATAGGTATGCAAAATATAAGCAAAGACAAGAATAAAAATGAACAATGTAAAGATAAATATGATGGCAACAAGCTATGAGAACAAAAATGTGAATAAGGAAAATAGAAAAGCAAATAGACTCTGAACATGGGAAGGTAAGCATGAAACAAAATATATAAATTTAAAATGAGTATAAAAAGTTCAAGAAACACGGCATGGCCAAAAGGTCAAAATATGAAAGAAATAAAGAAGACAAAAGACAAATGAAATCCAAGCTATAGGTATACAAATATATATGCTATAATGGTGCTCATTTATCATTGAATGAACCTTGGAGGCTCAACCTTTTCCTCCAAATGGTCATGATTATCCTCATCCAACAAATCATCATTATTCCAACAAAAATAATCAAATTTGTTTTATTGATTTGTTATGCTTCTTTTTTTCTTCTTTTCTATGGCGTGTCTCTTCTTTGTATTCTTTTGTGCTAGATATAAACACATGATCTACTAGTGTTACATTAGGAACCTCCCTTTTTACCAATATTTATTATTTCTTTACTTGTGATTGTGGTGGAATGATACACAACAACTTATTTCTTTAGTTTCCAAGCAATCTTTGTTACATTAAACTCAAGTATTTGAATTAGTTTTGTTTTTTTCTCATTCTTTGTATAGTTTTTTTTATAAAAATTTTGGCACATGGTTTTCTAGTTTAGGCTCTTTCCTTTTGGAGGATAAGCTTATTATTTCATTTTCTTATCAATTCATTCTATTTCATCCAAATGTATCATACAGACTATGTATAATATCCTCCCTCTCATAAGGAACATCATCAGATGTCTTCACAAATGTGTCTAATGTAAAGTGATTTGCATTAGATATTGGCTTGTAACCCTTTCAATCTTTAACACTTTTCCTTTTATGTACAAATTGAACACATTGATGTAAGATAAAAGATATAGCTTTCCACTATTCAATCCAAGGTTGTGTGAGAAAAACATTAAATTGATTGGATGATGGTATAGTATGATATAAAACCAATAGTTCTTCAGGTTCATTATCAACACCAAAATTATACAACCCAATATTTTGACCAACATTTTGTTAGTCATTTTCAATGAGATTCTAGAATATGTGTACTATTTTTTTTATATTGGTTAAAAAATAAGATTGAAGGGCCCAAACCCAACATAAAAAAAATAGCCAAAAGGAATATAGATAGAGTGTTACAAGATGTGAGACAAAATTTAACATTAACCATTTAATACATTTAAAATAGTAAACAAATAAATAAATAGTAAAGAAACAACCCATAAACATAAACATAACAAATGAAAAAGGCTAGAGATTAGCTAGCTTGTAGGCCACTAGTTGTCTACCTTTCCTTATTAAGGAAGTCTAGCTTTTCAATTAATGTGACCTCCTCAAGATCCTTTACCTTCAGTTCCACTTCCTCCTCTCCAAGCCTTGATATTTGACCTTCTACTCTATGATTCGAGCTCTTGTCTTCCTACTCGGACCATCATGTTCCTCCCCCTTTGAGTGCAATGCAATGCACATGGATTTGAATCACCATCTTCCAATATCTTGACAATTCATCCCTCTTGAAACCATTTTGGAATATACACACCTCTCTAGGTTTGAGGAACTTATTCATATCTTCATGGTCATGGTTTTTAATTGAATTTTATAGTTTAATTCATTCATTTTCATCCCAATGGCCATGGTGATTAGGTCCCCAGACTTTGAACGAAATACCCCTAATATAGACAATTCCAACCTTCCATGAAGTCACAAAATCCCTTGAAATAACTAGTTCATGGCCATTGAGGGATTCCAAGTAAGATGTGAGATTTCCCTTGCTCAAAATGTTCCAAACTTCCACATTATTTTAGATTTTTCATAGATAGAAGACTTGACTATGTTTAGTTGGCCCACAATGGCTAACTTTCTAATATTTGGTTTTCACTCAACAACATCAATTTAGAAATTGGATACCAATTTTTTTTGTTGTTTTCTCAATACCTCCCTATTTCTAGCAACTTATTTTATGAATCATTAATCTTTAGTTTGCTGACCTTATAGATTGTTTGGACATTATGACTTGCATCCTTTCCTTTGATCTTGCTCATGTCTACCCTACACCATCTAAGGGGTGGTGGATGGATTCTAATTATTATGCATAACTTCTTCATGTATTTTAGTTTTAATGATTTGAGCAAGTGTTCCCTCATCATTCCAACATTGAAGTTCCTCTATGCTTTTTCTTATCTTAGCAAGGAGGTCAACGGAGGTGTTACTCTCCCTATATATGTGGTTAAAGTTTAAGTTCTCAAAAGATGAGAAAATTTCCTTAGTCCCCTCAATGATAGTCTTATAGGACTAGAGGGGAAATTCCTTGAGTTTAACATCCCAATAATGTTTTTTGAATCTTCCTCCATCACTAAATTGATAATGCCTCTATCCCTAGCAAGGATAATACGTTGAAGAGCAACTAAGGCTTCAACATAGTTGTTGGTTTGGACCCCTCAAAATATGTGTACTATTGATGTCTAATATGGCTAGTGAATAAAAAATCCTTAATAAATATTTTATATTGACATGTAGAATCAAAGATCAATTATTGGTGATAAATACTTTAAGCTACTTGATATGTATAAAGGACTACAATTATTGTTTTGTGGGATCTTTCCAAAAAATACACTTAGTGGAAAAGTGAGAGGAGAGGAAGAGATGCAACATTAAATTCAATAGCTCACACAAAAGCATGAACATGTTGCATTATTTTAACATTATTATCATTTGTGGTATCATTTGTATAACGTTCCTCAATGGTATTTTAATCATGTGGGAAGATATTTATGTATATATACAATCTACTATCATAGGTGCCATCGAAGGATTTAGATTATCATTGAAACCTTAAGCTTTGATCATATTATTATCAATAAGGTCATGTAACTTATTTTTAAGACCCATGAAGGATTGCGTATAATGACCCTTAATAAAATTTGCAAAACACTTGGTCATTATATTCCCTAGGAAGTGGTTTGTTTGGATCCAATAGACAAAATAGAGGGAGTTTAATCAAGTTGGCACTTAACAAGCTTTGAATAATATCATCCATGGATTCTTGAAGATTCGTGAACTTCCTATGTGCCTTTGGTCTAAATTAAGGAAAGGTAGAAGTAGTAGCAACTTGATTCACATTTTCCTTCATATAATTACCCTTCACAAAATTATTTGGCTTTTGAAACTTTGAAGGGTAGGATGCCTAAGATGATGAACCATATTTCAATGTATTAAATGATAAAAGCTTCACCTCAAGGTTCTTCAAACATGTGCACATGTCTCTAAAATATGGAAAGTTACTTCAATGTACATTATTCTTTATGAGTATAAGTAACCTTTAAAGAAACTTGATTTTTGATCCATCATCATTGAATTGGTGTTTGAATTTTCCACAAAAATATTGAAATTGAATGACATAATCATTAATAGGTTCATTGCTTCTTTGTGTGCATCTAGTAAGGTCATTCACATTAATCTTTAATCCCATGTTTACATAAATTTTTTGTAGCAAGATCATCAAAGAATTTTGTGCAATCTGGTGATATTGAATAAAACCATTGAATAACATACATTGTCCTTTAGGTTTTGTGAAAACAACTTAGCTAAGATCTTGTCATCATTAGCAAAGTCAATGCATGCAACTAAAAAAATGATGTGGATTCTTGAACCTCCTTTTTCATTATATAATTTAAATATTGGAGCCACAAATCCCATAGGAAAGAAAGATGTAATTAACAACCTTAAAATATAAAAGATGTGCAATGTGGAGGCTTGTATGCAATAGAATCCTTGTTATCCTTGATTTCCTTCTTTAAATTTTCCAATTCTTGTACCAGTTTATGTAGGGTGGTGGTAGAGAAAATAGTGGTATTAAGAGTGTGAAATGGTGGAGGTATATTGGGTCTATGAAGTAGGAGTTAAGGACACAACTAGTGATGAATTGGTCACATTATGCAAAATATTGGTCATGGGTTGAGATAGAAGAATAGTATGGGATATATGAGTGGGGGGTGTAATAATAGTAGCTATGTGGCTATGTGAGTAGAAGGATTAGATGTGGATGGAATGATAGAAGGAATTGAAGTACTAGTGTTTTTCATGAGAGTGTAACCATGAAGTAATCCATATTGGAGAGTGAGGCTAATGGGGAAGAAAGTAGGAACAACACTAGAGTTAATGATGATAGTGGCCATGGAATTGGTAGGGTAGGTTTGGGGTTGAAAGAGGATGATAGATTGGAGGATACATTATTTGAAGGATTCAATCTCCAAGATCTCATAATTTTTTGTGTCATAAGGACATTCCTTTAATATCTTATAAAAGAGAGTAACCAATTGATTAACAAATTTAACTTGCATAAATATGTATTAATCAAAGATTGTCCAGTAAGTGCAATGTCTTGTTTGTCCACTTGTGCATCATGATCATATTCTTCTTGATCAACCAAATTAGTCTCAACATGACCACCATTAAAGATATCAATATTATCAAATTGTGTGACCATATTAAGGTTTAAGAGAGCACTCCTTCTCAATGGAAGATTAGGATCATGACTATCTTGTGACATAAACAATAATATAGCAAAGGGTAATTAATATTAGATTGGAAATTTTAGGAAATTGAAAGTGTATAAAATCTAAAAAGAAGTATAATATGTAAACGCTAAAGCCAACACAAGAGTGGGTAGGGTGAGTAAAATTTGGGATATGTAAAAAAAGTACACCAAGCCCTAGAGTAAGAATTTATTAATAAATCACAAAATGAATAGAGGACCAAATTTGGAAATAATATGTAAAATTTATAAAAATTATAAATTTAACAACCATAATTAGGGATAAATTTAAGAAACCCCTCCCTCGGCGAAGGTGTAAAATCCCGGAAAATCTTGTATACTTCCCGATAAAAATATTAATTTTAGTGGCAAATTTTTTCATTTTTCGGGAAAAAAAATCTCAATTGGCGAAACTTTTCTAATTGCTAGAAGTCTGTGGAAAATCCTGGTGAATTGATTTTTTTTTAAACCAATAAAATATTTTCATTGGCGATTAAAATCTATTTTCAAACCTAGAAAATATTTCCATTCGCGAATTAAACCTATTTTCAAAACAAAAAAAAACAATTTTGTTGGCAATTCAAACTTTTTTTCAAACCAAAAAAATACATTCATTGGTGAATTAAACCTATTTTCAAATGAATAAGAAAAAAAATTGGTGAATTAGCATAATCTCAAACTAATAAAAAAATTCAGTGGCAAAATGTCAGTGCAAATCAATATAACCACGATCATTTGATGAATTTTCCATGGACGACTGTAGTTGCATTCCAGAAGTAAATATCTGAAGCACTAGATTTGCGAATTGAAACCTCTAGAATAACACTAGAACCATTAGATGCAAACACGTGGCGAGATCAAGGCTCATCGCTCATCGTGGTAATGAACACAATGGGTTGAAGGATTTTGGCGATGACTCATGAGCAATAGAAGAACTTAAGTGGTAGAATTATGCACGTGCACAAAGTTTGTTTTAAAAGAGGGATTGCTTAGGAAGAACGTAGGACCAGGGCTTAAAAACTTAATAACGTTTTACACAAAGGATGTAAAGGCCAAACAAGGTTGAATTATCAACCTTACAAAATAATTGAATCCTCAGACCAAAGTAATGAAGGAAAAATGTGCGAAGGATTCCATATTTGTAGCTAGATGTCAGCGCAAATCAATATAACCACAACCGTTCGATGAATTTTTGATGGATGACTATAGTTGCATTCTGGAAGTAAATCTCTGAAGCACTAGACTTGCAAATTGAAACCTCCAAAATAACACTAGAACTATTATATTTTCAGAAATCAATGGTTGAGATTTTATTACTTATTAAATCACTTAAAGTCATGACAACCAAAATAATATTAAGGAACAATTAGAACTATCGAAGGAACTATAGCAAGGTGTGAAATATTAAAGAAATATTAAGGAACTAGTGTTAAATTCTGTGCTACTAAAGGAGCCTTTTAAGAACATGTTTTTTTTATAGTTAAAAACTTAAATAGCTGCTAAAAGGGGCAACACCCTGTATTAATCAAAAAGAGTTTGTACATTCCTTCATTTCCACAAAACATTAAAGACCCAAGTATTGAATGGATTGACACTGGACACTTATATGGACTGCAAACCATCACAAACCAAAATGACCTTCCACAAACACCAGATTATGCATTGCTGCAGCCAATCTCGTTGGTCTTCTAGGCTTTGCTGCAACCAACCTCGTTGGTCTTTTGGGATTTGCTGCAGCCAGCTTCGTTGGTCTTCTTGGCTTTGATTGCATTCAGAATCATTGGAAAATCACCATCACATGCACTATGGGCAAGATGGTTTGCTCGTTCCTCCCAACTCCTGGTGTCATTCGCTACCCATTCTTCACCAACCTCCAACTCCCAATCCTCCTCGTCTGAAGACCACCTTTCCCCATCGAGAGCTTCCACCATCGCAAACGCCTTCACCCAACCCTTCGGCCAATCTTTGAGAATTCCAGCCGTACACAGAAGGAAGTAGATACACTAGTCAATCTCCCCCATCAATTTTTGAGAGCTGCATGGTCTAGTGAGCGCACCAGGGGAAAATTTGGTACTGACCATTCATTCCCACAAGCCTTGTAGTAGTGCAATGGTAGAGGGGTCATGAAATTACCATCATTTTTTTCTAGTTCCGCATTGATATTTTCCAACAGAGAGTGTGGAAAAATAATTTGGCATAGCTTCTTCGCCTGAGCTTTCGAGACACCCATGTACACGAGCATTGTCTGTTCTAACATGGCGGGTATTTCTGAATTCCCCTTGAGCTTGTGGGAAGCCAACATAAATTCTGGGCCCAAAAAACCCTTCACCTCCTAGAGCACCAATGGGTGCTTGGACACAATTATCCCTTTCATTCGTTTCTCAGTGATTTCACCACAGAAAGTGTTTTGCTGCTTCGTGGAATTCAAAAATAGAGGAGTCTCCATTGCCCCTTAGTGTTTGTCGAGAGCGCTAAGCCAATTTGAGAAAAATGAGCATAACAATCCCTATTTGTAGAAAAACCTCCCGTAGCCTCGTGGAGACCATACCAAGAAATGAAAACTGTCAAATGTGTCATGCATTCTTTATGCAAAAATCTTTTTGTGATCCTACCAGCTGCCAATTGCCACACATTCCCCCAAATCCCCAATCGGATTAACTTGAAAATTAATGCTGATTTTTGATTGATGCAACCATCTTGTCATCTGTCGCGGACATACCTTTTAAGCACTTGTTTTTAAGGAAAGAAAGACATCAATGATTAAGGATTCAAGTGTTGAAATAAATGTTAATTTTCACATCAATGATAGTGGTGAATTTAAAAATGTTAAGTGTGAGTATTTGATGTCATACTCATTTTGTTCGTTCTAACTTCTATATATACTTCACCAACTTAATGTTCTTCATATCATTTATAATATATTTGGATTTGATTTATTTCTTCTCTATTCTCAATTTAATTGAGATATTATGGAGTCTTCATGGCATGTCATGCTACCCAAATGTTTTTGGGAGAAAAGAAGGGACAATGCATATGACAGACGAAAGTTGGGTATGGTTTTTACAATTCCTTGTGTGCAGGTTGAGGATGCTATAAGAATAATTGTGGGTAGGGAATGGCTTCAGAACAACCCTCGTGCTCTATATTTTGAGGTAGCTTCGGCTTTCTTGTCCAATTGCATGGAAATTTTGCTCGATAAAGATTTGGTGAAGACGCTGGCAATATGTTATTTGCAGCCTTTCATTTACTCTATTTCTTCATTGGAGTTGGTCCTGGAGCATTACAATTTTGAAAGTGGGTTAGTGCCTGTTGGTAGAATCTTCAGGAAAGTGTAATTGCATGCTTCTACAACACAAGCTCTTTCCCTAGTTAATATGAGATGAGGTTTGCTATGTGATATGAAAACTGAATCATTAAAGAGTCTGGATTTTTGGAGGAAGGTTTTGGGTGATTCGCTTTTCTTCTCTAGTGTTAGTTTGTTAAATTTGATTCACGTTCTACTCAAACACCCGGTTGATGGCCTCAGCTAATATTACAAAAAAATTTAGTAATGAATTGTGTGACGTGTCACGTGTCTATATTTTATTGTACAACGTAACAGTTCTTGTAATATGTACTTTGTGACTATTTTTTTTGTCACAGTTAGTGGCTTTTTGGGTACGCTGGCTATGTACTATGTACTTCAATCTTTTAGTAATAGCTACTTAAATTAAAATAATTTTTGTGGCTCCATTCTTGTAAATCCTTTTTGCTTTGATCAATGATTCAATATAAAAATGTGGCTTTTGAAACTAATAGTAATTATCAACATATAGTTTTGATCACAAGTGAGCAAAATTTATTGACTTATTAGTGGACATTGATAATGATTAAAGTTAAGGTAAAACAAGACATTTAATTCTCTATTTTCAATGCATTGAATTACTCTACCTTTCATTTATTCTATTGAAATTCTCAATCTTTTTGAAGAAAGTGTGGCTGTAGTACTGTAGGCGACGACACAGATTAATGCCATATGAACATCTAGAGCGATTGATTGGATAACTTCATATTGAAAATTGCACGATGTATTGTAGAATCATAGATGATGATATCATTAATCCAGTGATCTAGTGAAAAAATATTTGTAATGATTTCATATTATTTGAGTGGCATTGGCGATTTTGACAATTGACAACTTGTCAGCTTGAGGTACAGTTTGCATGTAGCCAGGCTGCCAGAGTCTAGATGTCAATCAAAATAAACATTTAAATTGTAAATGTAAGGCTTAAGTTACACAAATTGATTAAGTTGGTTTTTTGGTTTACGTGAATTGCGATTATGATTATGCCCTACCTCACACATGAAACATGTGAGGTGTACACAGGGATCAGGATGGTAGTGGCACTATTGGCCCATAAATAAGGATAGTGAGCACAACTGAAATAATTCGTTGAAGGCTAAAGGCTTTACTATTGAGTGCAATGTTCTAAATTGTCATAAGGGTTTTCATTTTGTAGGGTTAATAAGGATTAAGGATTTAGGAAGAAGATGATGTGGTATTATTGGGGATACTCTAAATTATCCTACCCCCAGTTATGTAGTTACAGAGTAAAAGACCAATTTCCTTCAAGTTCAAAATGGGTGGAATTGGAAACAAGTTGATCTAGTTCACCTGACTTTTGAGGCAGGTTTTGAACTAGGATGAGGAGCTCTGATGGAGATAAGTGCTATCTAGATGCATGGAAGCTACAAGTAGAAGATGGGAGCAACTTTACTACCCCTCATCTTCTGCATGACTTTGGTACTCAAAGGGGATAAGTACATTTTGTATCTTCACAACTCCCTTTTCCCTAGCATTGTTGGCCAGGAGAATCCCTTACATTTATTTTGAGAGCCCATGGCCCACCAGGAAAGTCCCATGCATTTATTTTCAAAGCACATGGTTGACTTGGAAAGTCCCATATATTTATTTTCAGAGAGACATTTGTGTTACGTTGTCACCAGCGGTCCAGTAGAAGCTTGGCGCTTACATTTGTATTTGTACTATGTAAAGTAACATATGTTTTTTATACCAAACAGGAGCTTGGCACTTGCATGATCCACTAATATTTAAAAAGATATGTAATGATGTGACATTGTAATTCAGTTGTAATAAAATAAACGGTTGTGTTATTCTTCATTATTCATTTACAGTAAAGAATTATTTTCTGAGTTCAGTGTCTATGGATCTATTCAAATCAATTTTTTCCTTTAAGAAATTAAGTATTATCTATTTATGAAATAATTGCATGCAGATTTAAAATTGTTACCCTATAATTTTGATGTGGAATTGTGATATCTCAAGGTGCCCAATTTGTTAGCCAACAAAAACATAAAGCAATACAAATGAAAAAAGAAAGTTGCCATCACATTGACAAAAAACATTATACACTAAAAGTTGTCACTCTTGTTAGGGTTTACCGAAATGTTATTGATTTCTAATTTTTCGTTGACCTTCTCCCCCAGTTCCCGATATCATTATTAATTTTTTTTAAGTCCTTTGCAACATTAAGTTACCGAACCCTTGGCCTTGATGTCAATCCTAGCACATTAAAGTTTAAAATAACTTTAAAACACATGTTTATTATTTATATCATAAATTACTCAGCCGTTTGATGAACATTTGATGTATGGTTGTAGTTGCATTCCAAAATGAAATGCATAGAGTGCTAGGCTTACAAACTTAAACCTCCAGAATCACCCTATAACTGTTAGATTTACAAAGATCAACGGTTTAGAATTTGCTGTCAATGCAAGACTAAATGGCTTGTTTTAAATGCTGTCAGCCATGTACTAATTGTGTAGTCCAGAAGCAACACGTAGAGTCTAGACATTTCATTCACTTTAATGTTAAAAAAAAACACTTTCTACTACTAAGTGATTTTATTTTTAAGTGAGAGGGTCAGCACACAGAGATTTCAGTCTTCAGTTTGCTCATTGCAGTGCACCACCCTATTCTTGGTTCCACAGTTTCACTTCCAGCAAAGCCATTCCAATAACCTAGTTTCCACGATTGTCAGCATTAATCTTTTCAAGAATCAAAATCCGGGTAAGTGAAAGAATTCCTATGGCTATGTTTCATTGTTTGACGTTTCTTAAAATATTATTTTGTCAAACTTTGAAGTTTGGGTTTAGGGTTAAGAGACTTAAGAATTAAGAAAAATTGAGGACTAATAGGGAATTCACAATTTCACATTGTATAAGCATGTCTACCACCAGTACCACTAGAAGTAGAGCAATGTCAGATAAAAAAATACATTATGCAAAATTGCTTAAAACCCTAGGTTTCACTGATGAATACCATGATATTTATGATCCTGAAACCTATGGTAGTCATACCTCAAAACTTAGATTTTCATCTCAGAATAAGGCTGCAAATAAAATGCAAGTTAATAGTATCAGTGCACCGTGGGTAACTAGATTAGGGCGCATGATGTTACATGAGTTTTTCCCTTGCCCATAATTTATCATGGTCTGTGCCCAAAATTATGATGATAACAAAAGAGAAATTGTTAATAAAGATATCAAAGAAGAATTGTTATCCATTAATGTAGAAGAACTTGGAAAAGTGTTGGGGTTTACAATTGAAGAATTTGGAAATTTCCACATTAACCTAGAAAATCTTGCTAGTGATTATGAAGCAGTGGATGAAATGGAGAAAAATTATTTCTTAAATAAAATAGTTTAGGATAGAAACAAATTGAAAGGTGATCATAAGCCTCCTTATGATTTGGATATTTTTAGACCATGGGTTTAGGATACTATTTCCATGCTAGAATTTTTCCTCAGACTGGATAGCAATTTGGAAGTGGGTGCAAGCCTCCTTGAAATGGTATATAATATCCATTATGGTGTTCCACATGTCAAATATAATTTTATTGAGAACATTGTAGAATCCATGCATAAACAATTTTTAATGATTAAATGAGGTTCCACCAAGACATTTAGGTTCACAACCTACTTGTGCTATCTTTTTCTATTCAAATTTAGAGGAATGTTTCAAACCAACAAGCTTCAGATTCAACCCTATAGTAATGCTGAGGAAAAGAAAATGGCTCTAGTATATGAATGGACCACTGAGATAAGGAAGCATGATTCTCGAAGGAACTATAGTCATTTTATAGACTACTTTTTGGCTCCATTGCATCAAACAATTACAAATACTCCAATGCCTAGATTGCCTATGTCATGTAGAAATTGCATTCAACTAGGAAAATAAATACAATTGGCTGATTGGTACTTAATGGAAGAATATACTGTGCTAAGATTTTATGGATCAGGAGTACAACCATACAAACTTCCAATACATGTGACAGAAAGGGTTTTTGCATTGGAATATGTAAGGCAGATGCAAAGTATTGATGAACTACACTTTGTCAGTCAACAAAAGAAGACCTTATTTCCTTCTTTACCTTTTTCATGTGGAGGGTTCACATTCGAGAGAAAATCATTTAGTATGGTACATAATATTTTGATTTTTTTTGATTTTGATGCTATTTGTCACTATCAGTATGATCCATGTGACACCATTATATCAATGATTGTGGCCAATAAGAATGCTGCAAGTAGAATTCAACATCAAAGTAAACCCTTTCTTGAAAACTTGAGAAACAAGGATTCTTGGGATGAGGTCAAAATAGCAATGGAGAAAAGTGTTGCTCAGAATGGTATTTCTTTTGAATAATTGTTAGTAGAAATTATGGCATTGCATCAAAAAAAATTAGGAGATACAACAATTTTTATGAAAAAAGTGATAAACTATCTAGTAAAGTAAAAATACCAGATTCTCTAGAGAAGGAAGTTACAGATAAAAATTGGTCACAATAAAAAAAATTTCCTTTTGGTCTATGAGGAAGGAGCTAGGCGATCCAAGAGCTCTTGCAGAGTATGGAGATAACGAAGAAGATCGCGAGTTTATAAAATTATGGAATATAGAGCATCCTAATGAACATGGAGATAATTATGATGACAATAATGATGATAGGGAAGAACAAATCCATGTCAATTTCAAACTTGGTTCAAGTGAGACCACAAAATAAGCATATACTTCAGGAGTAGCCATAGCTGAAAAATGGGTTATGAAGGTGGTCCTTTGGGGTCCCAAAGACAAGGCCCTTGGACGGTAACAGATGTAGAGCATAGAAAACCTATTGATAAATCTAGTCTTGGGTTTGGAGGTGAAAAAGTAGACCAAGGGAATACAAGTCAATTTGTTAGAGCTTCAAATCCTCATCCTCATGGTTAGATACAATCACAACTAGGACATGCCCATGGTGGAGAGCTTAGTGAAACTGGCACTTCCTCTGGTGGCGATGCTATGGGTAGTAGTAGTAGTAGTATTAGTATTAGTAGTAGTAGTAGTAGTAGTGGTAAACATGTGATACAACAAAAAATTACACACAAGAGGACAACAATACAAGATACCACAAAAACTAGGTGATCAAGGCATACAAAAGAGGCAAAGGATTTTGACAGGTCCAAGTCACTCTACCAGTGGATCCACCACAAAGGAGTTATTTCCAAGCACTTCCCCACTTCTAGTTGGTATGGCTTTGACATCATTAGCAACTTCAAGTACTCCTATTCCTTCACCATTCAAGCATTACATTGTTCCTCTGTCCCTAGGTTTTGATTACATTGAAGAGTTTAAAAAGAAAGCAGACTTGTCTAAAAAAGAAAAGAAGCAACTGATGGAGAGTGTGTCTACTGTAACTTCAGAGCTTGCAACAACCATGGCATTACCCACATTTGACACAAATAAAGAAACGATGGAGTACACAATTCTTGTTCCCACAGTTCAAAACAAACCAACAAATCAGATGGCTCGATCCAAATTCCAAGTGAGCAATATTCAATTGGATTTTTTTGGACTCAAAAATATTGAAAAAATTAATGTATCAAAGAAGAACAATGAATTGGTGTACACATTATTGATAAAGCAAGATAGAGAGAAAAAAAGGTTGCAAACTCAAATAGAAAAGTTACAGGAAGACCTAGCAAATGAGAAAGCAAAGAGGAAAGCAACAAATAACAAGAGAAATGAATTAGAAAAAAGAATAAAAATCTGCCTCTACATCAACAAGCAAAGAGGATAAGCAAAATGAGACTAAAGTGAATGAATTGAAGCAAAGGCTAGATGAGAGCAACAAGAAATATGATGAGGAAAAGAAAAATTTAGAGAAATTAAGACTAAGCATTGCAAATGGAAATGCACAGTGGGAACACAAATTGGAGAAGGAGAGAAAAAAAATGAAAGATTGGAGGCAGAGTTGATGGAAGCAAAAAATGAAATTAAGTCTTGTCAAAATAAGTTATCTGCATTTTGTAGAGAAACAATGAGGCATATGAAACAAAAGATCTGGGATGAAATAATGTAGAGGATTGATCATTTGTGTGACATGTTTCAATTGATTGATGATATTAGAAAACATTATAAGAAGCTCAACAAATATTTAGTGGAAAAAAAACATGTGTTGGCATCAGAGAACTATGCAAATCAAATTCAACACACAGTCTACAAAGCCAATGACAATGTTTTGAAATTAAAAGGGATTACTAATCGGGTTGCTACATCAATGATGTTGTCATCTATCATTAAAAAGTGTTTGAGAATGAGTGAAACAAAGGAATATTCGCATTTGGCCGCAGACAAGATGAAGAAGGTGGATGAAAAGGTAAGGAACTTCATAGAGCTTGGTTTTCCAGAGGCTTTTGACACAAATGAGCGATTTATTGGAAGGAATGATTTCAAAAAGAAGATGGAAGGTGCAAGGAAGATTGATTTGGACCAGTTTCCTCAGAACCCAGGTGTGGTGAAATATTTGGATTCCATCAAACCATTGCTAACCTTGAATTCAAAATTGACTGAAGAATCCAAGACAGGTTCCAATTTAAATCTTGAATTGTTAACAAATCTTCAATTCAAACAACATTAGTTAGAACAAATGACAATTTCACCACATGAATAGTGGAAGTTGCTAGAAAAGGTGATGCAGTGATTATATTTTTGATTATATGAGTTTTCAAGTTCCAACTCAGCTCTATGCAGAGTTGTCTTTGAGAAATATTTTGCATTACCAATGCCTCTATGTATTCCTTCATGTGAAAATCAATAAAAAAAACTCAAATTCAGACTTCAGTAATGTGTTGATGTTCAATTATCTGTATTATTTATTTTATCATTTGAAGAAAAAGTCTAGTAGTGGTTTCAACTACTAGATACACATTAAACGATTGCTGATGTTCATTGTTGTATATGCTACTAATACTATTGTTAATATGTTATTAAGCATTGAGTTGAGTGATGAATTTATGAGTACATGTTCAAGTTTTACTTTTAACACAATTAAAATATGAACTATAAAGTGATTTTAATTCCAGGCATCCATAATCTTAGTGAAATTGCATTACAATTCACACATCAATACTCAAACTCCATGACTACTTATTAGATCCACTAAGAATTTATATGAATTCATTCTTTAATCAAGGTACTTTAACTAGTTCATTAAAAATAAAATTAAAACATACATCAATGCATAATGACAAAGAATATTAATGAAAGATCATTGATCAAATTTCATTAATAATTCATGTAAAATGTTATAGTTGGAGAGACAATAGACTCAAAATAAGGGAGAAAAACAAGCTTCAGGCTGAGATGTACACATGCCACATTTTTCATTTGACAGATTATATCGGTCATTTCCTTAAGAAATGGTTACAATAAACCAAAATATATTCTCATGAGCAATCATCCACTCCTTAGTTACAACATGACTTGAACTAGCTGGTCCTTGAGACCTTAATATTTCCACTTGTTGTTTCCATAATACTAGCTCTGTTTCAAGTTCAACAACCTTTTGCTGGCTCTTATTATATTCATCAATAAGCTCATTATACTTACTTCTTGTTATCCATAACTTTTATACTAGTGTCAACAATTTTAAACTTCCCCTCCTTTGGTCTTTCAGGTCTTTTACCTCATTCATTTTCAATGCTTTGCTGTTTATTTCTCTTGGCGAATACTCAAAGTCATGGTTTTTGTGCTTTTCCTAACCTTAGTTGCTAGTCTGATTTTTATAACCTGTCGTGGAGTTCTAAATTTTCATAACTTCCCAATTCCTCAACTTGGTTCACTTTGTTGAGTTGCAAGTCTTTGTTGGTCATCTTTGTAGTCGACGAATTAGAGGTTTCCAAAACTTTGGAACTTTTGACTTTGGTTCTAAGGTTCCAAGTTTCTGTGACCACACAAAATTATGGACTTATCTTGGCTTTCAAAGGTGCCATCACCTCATTGAATGCTATGTACGGACTAACCTTGAGTTGTCTTTCCAGGAATTTCAAAAAGCATGCAGGTTTAAAGGCTATCTTTTTTAGGAATGAAATTGAATGCCGCATTTAATGCATGTCCTATCAAAATAATGACATAAGTGGGTGGAAAAGTTTTATTAAGTCATTTAGCCCACATTATCATTATTTTTCAATGCTAGTACTTCTCAAGTGCAAACATTCTATCTCTGTGAATTTATGCTCATGCAGAGTGGAATTCAAAATCACTGGTTTGGCGTGAGGGACACTGAAATTGGGCACCTCAATTTGGAGGAGTTTTTGGTGCACCTGGAGCAAAGTAAGAGAACGCCACTGGAAGATAAAGTTTTGTAGAGTGATTTGGTGCATGAGGGAGGCTTTCCTAAGGTTGAACAAAGCGCCAAACTAGTGATTGTGTGCGCAAGGGGATACATTCTAGAGACTTAGGAAATTAGAGCTATGGACAGGTCAGTCATTGTAAGAATTACTCTTGAAGTTATTTTCTGCGTATTAAGCATTCCAGAGAGGGAAACTGTAGAGGAAATGTTTGTAGCTGTTGGTGATGAGGTTTTTAGAATGAATGAGGAATTTTGCAAAAATTCCACTGCGAAGAATTTGTTGAAGTCCGAGAAAAAGGGCAAGTCTCAGTTTCCATCAAAGCTTAAAAGGGTTCATTTTAAGGATGAAATTTTAGATGCTATCACCTTGCTACATCGTGTGGTTGATAATGCATATCCAGACTCTTTTGAATTTTGGATGTGTCATTTTATTCTATTGATTTGTAGTGAAAATAAATTCATTGACTGGGCTGAGATTATTAGTTATCATTTAAATGAGAAATTGATAAAATTTTGGAAAACTGTTGCCTTCCACATGTGCTCATACCTGGTTTAAATTCTAGCCAATAAGAGGTTGTCTGGGTAGGGTTGGAACCGCAAAGGTCTCCGACGTTGGACACACCTATGTATAGAATTTTTCCACAACTCACTAAGGAGGTTGGAATGAGGAATTTCTGCCTCATCAATGATGCATTTTTAAACCTGAGCTTTGGGTTTCACCTGAAGCGACTGCTCTGGTATTGAGGTTTGGAAGTTTCTACATTCGGTTCAATAGATTTACTTATCTTAGAATTGGAGGTTTTGAGAAGGCTCCATTGAAATTGCCTCGTTACCCAAGTGATTTCATGGTTTTTCTTGAAGTTTGTTGACAAATGGCCATTGTAAATGTTAAATATTCAAACATGGGAAAAAAGGATTATGATTTTCCATTGTCTATTCCTTTATTTTCTTGCAAAAGTAATAATATTTCTAGGGGTGTGGAGAAATCCTTGAATGAATTCAATTTTCAGTGTTTTCCCATGAGAACTAATTTTGATAACAAGGGTTATGTTAAGCAAAATTTGTATCGAGTTGGCAGCTATGAACATCGCCCTAATATTGAAGATTTTTGGGAAGAATGTATAGATGAAGGCAGGGTGTATAGAAGAAATTTCATGAGATTGACCCTAAGGCAAATACAAGCTTTTGGTATTTATTTCAATATTCTAGAAGATGCACAAGAAGACTTGGTGATCATTGATCCCAAATATTGAGCCCCTGCTGCTAAGCCTTTGTACAAAATTAATTGGTTAGAGGATGAAGTTTCAGACTTATTGGTCCTTTCTGCCCCTGTTTTGAGAAGAAATTCAGACTGGTTGAATGAAAAATGGGGCCAAAGTGCGGGTTCTCCCCATGAGCAAAGAGTTTCACAGAGAAAAGAGCAAGGGACTGTACAGGCCTCTGGCATAAATATATCAGCTGAAAAGCAATCAATTAGGTCATCTAGCATTAGATCATAGTTAGGAGGAGATGGTGAGAAGCCAAAAGACACTAGGGCCAAGCTAAAATCAATTTGTGAACAAGATAGTGTACCCTTAGTACCTAAGAAAAATGCTAGTCAAGAAAATCTAGTGCCTACAGACTTTGAGGGCATTTTTCAACAAATAATTGATGATAATTCTTTTCCCACATTCTTTGAAGTTCCTCCTTCTCTAGTACGAGATCCTTATGTTTCTGTTCAATCAACTGAAAAAAATGAAAATGTAAGTGTTGAAAGTAGAGACACTGGATTAGTGGCACCTTCCCCAACATGGTTAAAGAAAGTAGTTGAGAAGAAAAAAAAGAATATTCCCACAATGAAAATTGAAGTAGATACAGTTTCCATGCTGTTGTAGGGTCACCAGAAACCCAAAAGGGCTAAGAGGATGTCACAAATTGTCACTGATTCCACTTTTGGGCATCAACTGTTGGAGATTGCTGATCCATAAAAGGACCTAAAAGAAAATGAGATAACGGAAGCCAACTACAAGGTTACCCATGTTGATATGGTGCCATCTACTTTAGAAGGTGATGTATATCATGCTAATTACTCTATTAATGCATTGATAAAAAGAGCAAAAGAACAAAAAAGGAGAACCTTCAGTTGCAATCTCATATTCTTTCTTTAAGAAATTTTATTTCATCAATTGTGACTCCAACCACTGAGGAAGACTCAAGCTCAAATTTGTTCAAGGTATTGATTTTGACACTGTGCAACAGGTCAGGAAAAATTTAGCTTATACTAAAGTTGCCAGTGAATGGATAGAAGGGCTTTATTAGGATGGTGTTTTCTGCATTAGTAATTTAGGTAATTCTATGTTAATGTGTCTGATAAAAGAAAGGAACTGGTAGCTGAGCTCCAACAGATTAGGAGAGAACATGGTAGCACATTTTTTCTTTTAGGGGAAATTATAGAATTACTCTCCATGGAGCACACTTTGTTAATAAAAGAAAAATTGGTGGATGACCCTAGAGAAATTGATCCTAGTTGGTATGATTCATTGGAGTGGAAATTTTCAGTATATGAAGATTATATCAAGGAAATCAATAAATTTTTAGAAAAATACTTTGACATATTGGTGAAGATCAAGGAGAACTTCAATGCCCTTGAAGTGGACCTCATAGATGAGTTCGATGAAAAGGTACTGGATGTTGCAGACATAATGAGGGAATTTAAAGAGGTGTATAATAGAGAATTAAGTGATCCTTAGACAACCACTGGAAACTCATTCAAAAAATTGAGTAACTTACAGACCTATATGAGTACATTTAAGGTGGAAAGTGATAACATCTATGAAATGCTAGCTGAGTCAGACCGTGCACTTTCAAAAGGGAGGACAAGGCTACAAATCACCACAACTTGAGGAAGCAAAAAACATCACTGCAATTTTCACCAAGTACCAAGAATATAGGTAAAGAGTAAAGGAACAAGAGGTGTTAATAGGGTAGCAAGAGGTGGAAATAATTGGAAGCGAAAGACTCGGTGTTGGGACCACTGATTAGTTTTTAGTTTTTATGTTATTTTCTTTAATTTGGCTCTCTTGATACTTCAAAGAATTTTAATTTTAATTTCTAAAACGGCTGTCTTCAAGAAACTGTTATCAAGACAATTTGTAATCTTTAAATATGGGGGTCGATGCTTGGCTAGGGAATCTTTTGGGAAAACTTTGTTTTACTCATTAGAACAAAAAAAACTCTGCTATTTTTATTGCTTTTCTGTTATTTCAATATAGAAAGAAAATGGTGAAGTTCATGCATACGTAATCTTTAAGTTATGGTGTGTGGATTTATTCTGATTTTGCTGAGTATTTTTCTAGTGGATTATCTTTTATTGGAATGATAGATTTTTGGTTAGTTTCATTGCTATGGTTACTATCACTCAAAGTCACATTTTTTGTGCTTTTCCTAACCTTAGTCGCTAGTCCTCCGAGTTTTATAACCTTGTCGTGGAGTTCTAAATTTTCATAACTTCTTGATTCCCCGACTTGGTTCACTTTGTTGAGTTGCAAGTCTTTTTTGGTCATCTTTGTAGTCGGTGGAGGATGAGAGAATTATTTCAATATAGACAAAAAATGGTGAAGTTCATGCATACGTAATCTTTGAGTTATGGTGTGTGGATTTATTCTGCTTTTGCTAAGTAGTTTTCCAGTGGATTATCTATTATTGGAATGATAGATTTTTGTTAAGTTTCATTGCTGTGGAATGTTTATCTGTGAATAAAGATTTCATGGTGATGGATGCGTAAGAATTTCTCAGTATAATTTAGGTGATTTGGTAGTTTAAGATTTTATTGTTTAAGTTGTGTGGATGCCTTTATAAGTTATTTATGTTGAACTATTAGCTTCTGTTAGCTTATAAGTTATGGATGTTGAACTGTTAGCTTCTGTTCAAGGAATGGATTAATATTCCTTTTAGTTATTTATCAAAGATTGTGTGAATGTAGATGTAATAGGAATTTATAAGTAGTGTGATAAGTGTTGTTCTTTAATAATGATGCAGAATCACATATCAAATTCAATACCATGGAATACAATATAAAATATAAAATATCACAATTTCATGGAATACAATATAAAATATCACAATTTCATGGAGTACAATATAAAATATCATCAACTACAGTTTGGAATATGATTCATGAAGTGCAATATAAAATAAAATATCATGAACTGCAATGATTCACAATTTCATTGAATACAATATAAAATATCATCAACTATAGTTTGGAACAATGGAAATTGATTCATGAAGTGCAGTATAAATACCTAAAACCTTCTAATTCTCTTCCATTTCCCAAACAGATTCAGGGTCCTCAAACTAACGTTCATCTTGAGATAAAGTAAAAGAGTCATCTTGATTCTGAGTTTTCTCTTCATTTTCTTTGGCCTATGTCTCAAATTCAACATTCATTGTGTGATTTGTGTCAATGTCATATGTCCCAGTCCCATTGCCACTTCCAGTGCCACCAATACCAACGTTTGGAATTGGAGTGTTGCACAACTTGATCCCTCTTCTTTCACATGTGGACCTCCAGATTGCGAGTGCCCTTTGAAAAGGATTTTTTTTGACATTATACATAGTTCCTTTCATCCTCAAGCAATTTTCCAAATTCTTGTCTAGTTTGTTTCTTAACTTTGATTTCAAAAACACCAATGTACTGAAAACTCTCTCATCCTCCACTGACCCTAATATCATTGTTTGGCATAAATCAACAAGTTTGAAATATTTTGATATCGAATCACACAATATTTCACTCTAACCTAAGTTTGTCCAAACCTTTTTTATTGATCCCAGTTCAAAGGCCTTCTCCATGCCCATGGATTTATACTGGTCCTTCATAACTATTGTAAAACTCCTACATTGTTGCCTAAGCTTAGCTTCATTTAAAATTCCTTCTATTGTTTGCTCATTGTATGTTACACTTTTCAAAAATTGTTCGATCAAGATTTTTACTTTATCATGAAAATATTTTGGGTTATCTCGGTTTACCCAAAATTGAGGATACACAATATCCATGGCTTCAAGTATTTCATGTTGAGGGAATCTTTCACAAATCTTTGAGGAAAGAGATTTTTCAATTTCCTTCAAATTATCACTAACAGATTTAACAATGCCCTTAAAATCTCCCTCGTTAACAACTACTTCTCTGCTAGAGTGCCTGGCTATCTTACAATGGTACATTGGTATCTCATATCCATGTACATAGATACATAAGTGCCTGCTTGCATTAAACTGTAAATAATTATCAAGAAATTATTCAAATCAGTAATTTTCTGCCACATGAAATAATTTGGGCCTTCTTGTGTTAGATCTAGATATAGATGATCGAGGTCCAAGCATGCATGTTTACGTAGATTGGCATATTCATAAATATAAATAGTTTTGTCTTGGGATTTATTCACAAGATTGTTCATCACATCTAGCATGGGGAGAGGACTAGATAAAATAAAGAGTGTCTCTATATCGCATAACCTTTGTAAGAGGTCAGGAGCTTTGTTTACTGTGCTACGATGCTTGTACATCACTCCAATCAAGGATTGATATTCTAAAAGAACTCGTTGTGTTGGTCCATGCAGGGAGATCCATCTAGTATAGACATCCTTAAGAAGCTTGTTTCCTAGTGTTATTCCCTCAACAAATTTTTGAAATTCTGTGAAACATTTGGGACTTCAACAGAAGTATGTGTGGATCTCATAGACTATATTTTCAAGTTTTGATACTGTAGGAAACTTGCTTACAATTTTAAATGCTAAATTCATTCTGTGGGCCATGCAGTGAATGCCAAGCATGTATGGTGCACAAGTAGTTTGTAACTTTGTACAAACACCGCTCCTTTGACCTTGCACCATTGCAACTCCAACAAATCCTACACACACCAAATTTTTGGCAATTGTCAACTCATCCGTACCTGCAATTTGATTCAAAGATTTCTTGACTAGTTCGAAAATATTTTATGATGTTGAGCTGCCCTTCATTTTGTGAACACAGAGAAGATGAGCTTGGAAAACATTTTGTTCTATAGTATAAAAATGCATACAAACCCAAGAAGTATTGTCTACCGCAGTAACTTCATCTAAAGATAATGCAATAAAATTTGACTCTTTTACTTTATCCTTTAAATCTTCCTTTTCCACTGAAGCAAGATAGTTTTCCCATTCCCATCTAGCGTTTGCTGACCAATGTGAGAAGGGAAAGTGAGGAAAACCCAAATAAGATAATAAACTAGAATATTCTTGGTAATTTGTCATAGGATGCCCTCTGGACAAAATATGAAAAACAACACTCAACTGAACAGTTTTGATAGATTTGCTACTTCCATTGCTTTTCCAAATTGAGCCTCAAGTGTACCTTCACATGTAGTAAGCTTTGACATTCTTTGGTCATGCTCTTCACATTCCTCGGCATACCTAACATGAAGACATTCTTCCTTTGATTTCCATCGTACGACTGATTGTTCCTTTCCGTCTATAATTTGTTTTTCATAAACTTTACCGATATGCTTTTCTATAGTGTCAAGCTTTAGCTGCAACGTCTTGTCTCTTCCACATTTCCAACTACAAATCATATATTTGGCCAATGTTGCACTTTCAATATCATTTTCTTTCCCCATTGGTACAATGAATGGGTACTTTGACAACCAACCAAGTTGAAAATTCCTTGTCATTTCCCACTCATGCCACATTTTTGATTTGCTTTTTCTTTTCTTGCTACCAACATCATCCTCATCCAAGTCAATTAACTCATTCCGGTTTACCAGGGTATCCCTTGGAACATCTTCTACGGTATTTCCATCCTCATTTGATACATTTTGATTTAACTCAATGGAAATCTCACCTTGACCTTTGGGTGACGGTGAGGTATTGTGAATTCCTTCTTCATTCATATTTGGAGGAAGAGTTGATGATGTAGCTCCATTTTGATTTGATGGATCAGAAGCATTGCCAATTCCAAATTAAGAATGTATGGTACCTCTACGTTTTGGGAATTTTGATGGCTTCCTAGTCCCTTCACTAACTTGAGGACTCTTACCCTTGCTGCTCGACATATTGATCTCCCACTTCGAATAAAAGATGGAAAAAAATGTCTTCTTGTTTAAGAAGGACAATCGACAAAGAATATAGATCCCATACCCTACTCAATATCATCTTTAAGATTGAAGCAAGAATGGAAAAGAGATAAAGAAATATTATTATTATAATTAATAATAGTTAACACTATGAAGAAATGATCATTCACCTTTAAGTCTACGTTTTCGGCTTTCACTAACTTTCGAATAGATAACCTCAAAATTGAACAAAATGTGTAAGAATAAATGAAAGTTTTGATTTTATTTATATCAATCCATATTTGGAAAATTCCACAGGATTTTTAAATGGTATATTAAAAATTTGGTGAATCCCGCGTGCTTATACAATGATACATTGTAATTTTCAAGGTGAAATGTGTCCTCAAATATAATTATTTTTTAATGTTATTAGAAAAATAGGTCCTCATAAGAAACTATTTATAAATTTTAATTGGCGAAATAGGTCCTCATAAGAAACTATTTATAAATTTTAATTGGTGAAATGGGTCTTCACAAGCAACTATTTGTAAATTTTAAATGGTGAAATGGGTCTTGATAACAATGTTGTTTTAATAGTATTGGCAAATATTTAGGTGTTTTATTACATGCTTCCGTTATTCCAGGTGAAAATATTAATCGGTCCATTTGAAATGTGTAGTTTGTTATGAAAAATTTGTTGCTTAAATATGCCTCATAAAAAAAAATCGTTGGTGAATGGACATGCATTGGACCGATAGTTCATAAAATCTAGGCGATTTGGACACCCTATTGGGTGCGAGTAATTCGCCAATTTCGACTAGGCCAATTTATAGAATTCGCCAATTGGAAAAGATTCACCACTAAAGTTTTCCCTAATATTGATGAGAAACTACGGGGGAAACTAGGTTGTGTAAGAGTCAATGGGTTCAACAAAATGTAAAGGAAAATGAACTTTTGCTAAGATTAATCTAGGGTAATCCAATAAAATGAATACACATAAGTATAAATTAACCTATATTGATAAATGATAGCTATGGGATAGATCATTTAGAATTAGATGTCAAGCTAAGAAATTAAATGTGATGGTTATGTGTACTTTTCTCTAGACTCAATAAAGAGTGATGAAATTGATGTGACACCAGAATCTAATGTTCTTGAGTTTGGAAGTAGATTCTTCATGTTTATGTATCATATCAAATTCTATTCAAGGCCTACGTCCATTTATAGGTCAAGTTTGTAGATCTAGGACAAATCCATAGATGCATATTTGATATGTGGGGTGTGGATATGATCATACAACTTGTGTTCCTTTGCTTCTTGGTTTGCTAAATTTGTTGATGTTTTTCCTACTACAAGGATTGATTATATTTAAGAATTCCTTTGAGAGGGTTGTCAAGTTTCTAGTGTATACATTCTCTTAGGTCAATCTCTAGACACAATTGACTTTATAGTCATGCAAAGGATTGGTGAACAACAAAAAATTGTGCAACAAATGGACTAGATGATGATGCTAAGGTAAATGATGTTCTTTTTAGTGCACCAATTTAAATGTTCTTCTAATATTTTCTCCTTGGATGCTCAAATAATATATAATGAGAGGATATTCTTGGATGTGAAATGCATGTAATCAAATGCCCTTAAATACAAAGGGAATAAAATTAAGTCACACAAATGTGTGTTAGTCAATCATAATGGCTAGTGAAATGGGAGAGAGTTGGCCAAAGTTGAATTTGAATTTTACAAATTCAAGGGTAATTTCCATAGACATGGGATTTCTTATGCTCCTATAGGAATGACCTAGGATAATGAAGCAATGAGATCCAAGAAAATAATGGATGTCTAATCATGGAAGGTGTGATGCAATAAGTATAAATTGTATAGAGAAGTGCGCAAAAATAGATGAGGTGTGGATGAATGTATGGGAATGCATGCAAATAGAGTTGCATAAAGGCTAGAGGAACAAGTCCAACTTCACACAATATTATGTTGTTTTTCAATGTGTGTTAAATCAAGACATTCTCTCAAAATGAACACAAAACTAAATAGGAATTGAAGAAGTTATATAAATTTCACCAATATGATATATAATATCTTTTAAAATATTTATCATTTTTTCCCAAGAGGATATTAAGGTGTTTGACCAAATCCCTAATGTTTTCTAGTCGTATCCAATTTTTTTTTTTCTTGTTTCATTAAATACAATTTTATGTGTGACTTTTCTCATGGAAAGTTAGGGTCCAGTAACTACTTCCATCTAAATTCTTAGTTTCCTTTCTTAAACTTCTCAACTATTCTTTTGTTTCTTCAAACTAATTTTGGACCATTATTAACATCATTGTTAGAAATTTCAAAGTGTTGATTATGGCTACCAAATCAACCTCCATTTATCAATTGAGAATCCTATGAATTGTGGATATTCTCAATTCAAATTTTATTTGCTAACTTAGATTGATTCTCATAAGAAGAAATCGAGTATCAAAATGTAAACATGCCATAATTTTAAGAAGTTCAACAGAGAAGGCATCGCCATACTTAATCATTCAATAATGGTGATTTTTTTAATAACATCCACAATACCAAGCAACCTAGAGGACCCCAAGATAAAAACTACATTGCAATGTACATATGCCCCACCTAGCAGACCACTGGTATTATATCTGACCAGTATCCATTTCTTTTTTTTATCTTGGATCTTCTACTATGAATCTTGATCAAATAGTATACTATTTTTGTTAGCCTTTCCTCTTCAAATTAGACAGTCAAGTATTTAAAATTTAAAATATTTGTTTAATTGACCTTGATAATTTCAATCAATACCCTTAAGGTAATGTTTAACTATGCAAGTGTCCCTATGGAAGGATCACTCCATAAGATTATCCACTAAAAAAATATAATACAATCTCTAATATCTAATACATCTTTTTTTGTAAGGGGAAATGTAGGGTACCTAAACCCTTTTTAGATAACAAGATTGATAGTTCAATGAAGGCCCACCAAAAACAAGGTCCAAACAACACTAAGGGTGCAAAACAAAACAACAAAAAATACCACAACCTTAAGGAGTTGAACACATCAAACATAGGGTGTAAAACCCAAGGATCATAAAAGACCAATGAATTCAAGGTCATTTGAAATTAAAATTATCTAAGGAGCACTAAACAACCTCTTTAGATGGCTCCTCGAAGTGAATTTACTTCCTAACTAGACTCCCTTTATTTAATTTTCATTCTTGAATAAATAAGTATGAAGGGAAATTAGACAGCCTCTCTCTTGACTCTAGCACCCTTTTTTCTTTTTTTCTGGTGACCTTTATGTAATATTCAAAAGGACAAAAACATTTTGGGTCTCCCTAAAACCCCTAATTTCCTTGAATTCCCTCTCCCTACATCCCTCCTTTAGTATCAATTTAGAAAGGGTCTTTATTACATCATTAATTCTAGCCAAAGAGGGGCTACCCTTCTCACTTCTACCCATCTCAAGAGGTTGAGAAGGCACCACATGTTTTTTTTTCTCTAGATGGTTTTTATTCTCCTAGTGCTTGGGCATCTCACCACTAGATGGCCAACTTTGAGGCATCTATGGGAAATTGCCATAGAATCCTCATAGACAATTTGTTGCACTCATTGACCCTATTATATTTTGTAAACAAGCAAGAAGCTACCCAAAACCTACTGTAAGGATTAGATACTATCAATACAAATGATCACATATCACAATAGCATCACATAGTTTCCAATAATATGAAAGAAATATAAATTCTCAAGAGACACAAGGAAAACAACATAAGGAAATTTTACAATGCATTAACCAATATGCTAATACATATTAGGTGAGTGAGTGTGCATGGACTATGTGAGAAGGAGGGGGTGAACAGTACAACCAATAGTAAGGTAACTCTAGAATATTCAAAAATAGGAAAGAGTAACTCCTATGGAAGAACTAAAAAATTCACTCCTCAAATTAATAACCTCTCTAACCTATGCAAGATACACTAAAAAATGTAGGAAAATATATAATATCCGACTAAGGAAACAAAAAAACCTACACTAATAGCCCCCTTAAGTATAACTTAGGCGTGTGATTAGATGGGTCCCATCAAATGAAGCTTGATGAGATACCCATTTACATAGAAGTATCCTCCAAAGAGAAAAAACCTCATAAAAAAGAGAGAATAGTTGGTCCCCACTCCCTCCAAATAGAGATAGAAAAGATCCCCTTTTGGAGTAGAGAGAAAAAGGAAGTACTAAAAAGTCTACTAAAGATGAAGCCTCTTGCAACCTAATTTTTTTTTTAGATGAAGATACTTGCTTTTGTAAAGAGTTTGGTAATTTTTTTGGCAATATACTCAAAATTAAAGAAATATTGGAGATGAATGACCTATCCATGGTTAAACCTCCAAATGTAGTGCAAATGAGCCTCAATGTGATTGGTTTGTTTATGATGGACTAAGATCCATGAAATTTGTATGAAGCATTGGTTATAAAATATGATTGATGGTTATCCAAACTAGATACCAAACTCAATGAAAATATGCTAAATGTAAATAGCCTCAGTGGTCCCCAATACTTGGCCTTAGTGGAAGATAGAGAGCAATAGAAAACTAATTCTTACTTGAACAACACATAGGACTTGAGCCATAAAGAAGTTGTAATGTGAAGTGGAAATATGATCCTAATAATGTCTTTCCCAATCTAAATTTGTATAGCTCACCAAATTGGTATCAATGGATATTACATTAAGAACCCCCCCCCTTGGAAAAGGTGTAAAAATGCGGAGAATCTTGTATACTTCCCAAAAAAATATTAATTTTATTGGTGAATTTTTTTTTGGGGAAAATAATAATCTCAATTGGTGAATCTTTTGTAATCGCTAGAAGTCTGTAGAAAATCTTGGTGAATTATAATTTTTTTGAAACCAAAAACATATTTTCATTGGTGATTAAAATCTATTTTCAAACCAGTAAAATATTTTCATTGGAGAATTAAACTTGTTTTGAAACCAAAAAGATATTTCTATGGGTGAATTAAACTTGTTTTCAAACCAAAAAAAACATTTTTGTTGCCAATTAAAACATGTTTTCAAACCAGAAAAAATATTTTCATTGGTGAATTAAAACTATTTTCAAACCAATAAAAATTTCATTGATGAATTAAACCTATTTTCAAACCAATAAAAAATTTCATTGGAAAATTAAACCTATTTTCAAACCAATAAAAAAATTTCATTGGTGAATTAAACTGGTATGCCAATTAAAAAACCTTAGCATGGGTGGCAAAAATATCAAACAACTATATATTGTTCTATTCCAGGAAAAATTTTCCACACACCCAAATTCCTTCATAAAGTCTCTGAAATGGAGACAAGTGTCAACATATTATAAGTTCTTATCAGAAGTGAGCCATTGAGCGAAGTACTATGTCCGAAGCCAGATGTTAGTGCAACTTAATGACTAGTAACTATGACTGAGTTATATTATTTAATAAGTTAATATAACATTAATATACTCAAAAAAATAGTATAACCATTTCATGAATGTTCGATGGATGGCTATAATTGCATTCCAGAAGCAAATGTTTGAAGCACTAGACTTGCAAATTCAAACCTCAAGAATAACCCTAAAACTGCTAGATTTGCAAATATCAATGGTTGACCTTTTATTGCTTATTAAATGGCCCCTTATAAATTTATTAAATGTAATTTTTAACCTTCCTAAAGTATTATGCTCCAATAGGATTCTCCAACAATGTCCTTCTATGGTTTCACAACCAAGAAAAGGACATGCCGCTATGAGCCCGCAAACTTACAAAACCCTTTAATCTTTTTCCACATACTAGCATTCCATGGATCCTATATACAAAACTCTTTGGAAGTTCTCTCATGCCTTGAAATTAGTCTCTACTTTGACACTTGTACACTTTCCACAATTTCACAAGCCTTTTCCTCTTCATCGAAAATCGTAACACAGAAGTGTAGAAATAGGTATGAACCACTTTTATATGAGCAACTTAGATGACCATAAAACCACATGCAAAATTCACTTTTCAATGCGAGCACCTAGGGAAAAAGGATGGGGAAGGAATTATAAAATAAAATTCCACAATGATTGGACCTATCAGGTAATAGGGTATTCGGGGTTGATAAACACATGGGGCCATGATATAACAACACAACTTAAGCAAAAGGCAACCTAGATAACCAATCAATAGAAATATAACAAGAACACAAGGGTTTAAGAGGGATTAAGGGTTTAAAGCTCATAGTTAGAGTCAAAGTCAAGACAACTCTCAATCTCATATTGGCGAATGGAAGTTGTTGGTGTTTCCAACTAATTCTCTAGGTTTTCCTAAAAAATAGCTAATTGTATGCTTAGAAGCCCTAGGTTAGTGACCAACAAATAGGAGAGAAATTTACAATTTCTCCTCTTTGCTCTGCAAAACCAAGGTGGGTTCCCCTATAACATCATGTGACAATAATAAATTACAATGATGCCTTTGCCAATAGATTCTTCACACAAATTTGTAAGAGGTGTATTTGATGGGCTAAATCATCTCTAGAATCCTCTATATGAAATGTTATGACTTGTAGTCTGGGCTTGATCATAACATAATGAAAATTGTAATAAAGTAAAGATTGTATAAATTTTATATTTGATTATGTCCCAGACTTAAACTTTGAGAGTTAGGTTCTTAGTTGACTAGCGCCTTATCCACATAGAGTCTAGAAATAAAGAAAACTCCTACAATAGAGAAAATTTTGGCTTCTAATAACCTTACTGCCTTACAACAAGAAACCAACAAATGAACAATATTATAAAACTACTTAAAGATCCATATTATAACAACACAACCCAAATAAATGAACTGAAAGAAAAGTTACTCTATTCCTTGAATAGAAGCAAACAATTCATGCATCCATAACACAAAATGTGAAATGAGAACCGAAAGATAATCCTTAATTGTATTTATGCCTTTTACTAAAAAAATCCTTGATTATATTGATTCAAATGTAGTGTGTACAATAATGGGGAGAATGACAAATTGATATTAACACTTGGTACAATACAATGAGTATTTAGGTCATCTGCTATTATTATAGAGAAAAAATACAACATTTCCTCTCTTAGTTTAAGAGGAATTACCTATTCAACCTAAAACCTATACAAATATTTACAAACTCTAAGAAGTAGAACCCTTTGAATGAGGATAAAAATTCCCTTTTATAGACACAAGGGAAGCAACAAGAAAAATGCCTCATTCAACTGCCTAGTCAATATAAGACAAAAATCTAGGTGGTGCAATATCTATAAAGGACAAAATTTAGTTCAAAAGAAACTGAATACTGCCCAAAAGTGGTTGGAGATCTTTTGATCCGTAAAGTGGAAGGGATCTATGACAAACATTGCTAAGTGATTATGCACAAAGGTGAAAAGACATTAATCAATGGAATAACAGGAACACCATATATAGAGAATGATAACACCAAGCAAAGAGAGAGAGATAGACACAAACTTGATTACGGAGTTCATCCGAGTGGACTATGTCTCTGGGTCTAGCTCAACTAAGTGACCAATCTATTGATATGTTATGAATTGGCAGTACAATCTCCAATAGAGCCTCTTGCAACATTGCTTTACAAATATCACTAGCCTATCCACAAAGCCATACAAAAGTCTCTCACTCAAAAACCCCTCTCAAAAGCTCTCAAAGCTAGGGATGATTAACAAAGAGTAAGAAAACTGACTTTTCCTAAAATAGGACCTACTATAGACTCATAACCATATTCTTCTCAATACCTCTATTCCCTCAAATTATCTCACAAAAAGCTCACAAAGCTAAGAGAATGGAATGAGGAAGAAATGAATACGAATGAGGATCAATTGATGGATGATGGCTATTCTCCTAGCACTCCCCTTTTTATATGTGAAAATTTCCAAGTATGGTAGAAAACCATAAAACAAATCCCCTACAAATAATTAACAAACCCCCTAATAAAATAATTAAATTGTTTTTATGCCCTGTCACATTTACATTCGGGATTTTAGTTGTTTGGGTTTTGTTTTTTTTATTATTTAACAAATAACCATTAATTGGTTATTTTGGTTTATGCTTCGGCCTAAACAACATCACTTATATTGCTATCCTCCACAGATATCCAAACCTCCAACAATGGCGTAACGGTGGCTACTCAATTTGCATACCCGTCAATCGGGGGTTCCAACCCCAACTAGCTATATTTATATAGCCGTTGTCATTTTGTTAAAGGACAAAAGAAATCGGGCCCTCCATATGGTTAGCGCACTGGTTATGGTGCAACGACCACACCCGTTGCTATTGCCGATGGGGTCGCGGGTTCAAATCCTCGACCCTCTACTTTTGGTGATTGGAACAAACTTGCCACCGGAGAAGAGAAGACATGTTTCGTAATGAGATTTTCTGAACCTGTCCACGTCAACTGACTAGTCAGCGTATGACACGTCCATGCCAACATGCCAACTCACCATGACACTTCATGGTACGGTCCACATCAGCTGCCACATTAGCCGAGCCACATCATTTGTACAACTTGGCATGTGTCAAGATGCTATTGGTCCATGTCAGCATCCTTACAATGAATCGTCCGCCAAGTCAGCACGATGACATCATGTTGACATCAACATTGTACCTTCAAGTCATCCTAGTCAACCACGAGCTTTGACCTTCCATATCTCACACATACGAGCTCTGATTTGTGTGAAATGAACACCATTGGGATCGTGACGATGAGAGCTTTGTGATGATGCTATTTTTTTGAATTATGAGATGATAATTTTTTAAACCTTTTTCTCATCCTTGGTACCTAAGTTGACTGAGCTTTGACCAAATCTTTGACTGTGCATAACTTGAGCAAACAAACTCCTTTTTCGCCCGTTCAAGTTGCGCCAGATTCAGTTCTTTGAGCTCTCCACGATGGCATCACTTCCGGGAGAAAATGGAACGCTTCAATTTTTAGGTTCTAAAGATCCACCTGGATCAAACCTCCCCACTGAAGAAATTTTGGTCCCCAAAAGTTTATAGTTCCTTCAACTCATCTCCCACTCTGCTTCTTGCCACTCACCAATGCACTGTGGTCTTACACTTCAACAATGCACTGTCATCTCATCATGATGCAGTTCAAAATGGAACTTAGCATACCCAAAGCAAGAAGAAAGCTGAGTATGGTAAATCTATCTCTTAGTGCTTCTCATGGGGTACTTCACATTGTGAATCTCTCACCATCTGCTTTTGTTACTCCTCCTACTACTCAAGCATGGTATCTGTGCCTCAACCTTAAGTATTCCTTCACCTTTGTAATTTGGAATAGTTGATTCAAGGCTCCACCATGCAACTTGGGTCTCGGTCATCGATAAAATCCTTCAAGAACTCCAATTGAGTTCAAACTTATCCTCAAAATGACCTCGACTGAGTCTTCAAGCTGAGAACATGCAAGGTCACTGTTGACTGTTCTTGGCAACTCTTTGTCTGAAAGTGCTCGTCAACAAAAGCTTCACACTTGAAACAGAGTTGTTCGAAGGAAGTTTCTTTCTCTGGTTGCTTAGTATTTTGCTGAGTTTCCTCTTGGAATGCCTTAGGGATCGTAGAGGTTCCCAAGCCTTTTCCGCCATAGCCCATTTTGGAAAGTAGCTTCTTTCCAATGCCTTTAGTGTGCTTCTTGAAGTGTCTAAAAGAGTTATGCTCATCCTCCATTTGCTTCTTTTGGTTTGATGCAGGAGATGCCACTTGATAACTACTATCGCTATCAGGTATGTCGAGGGTCTTCAGATACTCCATCTGTTGACAGTAAGCACATTTCGTTGCACCAAGTGGATTAGCCCAATCATGACCACAAGCCAATTTTGACTTAGGACTT
Source organism: Sequoia sempervirens (assembly GCA_007258455.2). NCBI lineage: Eukaryota > Viridiplantae > Streptophyta > Pinopsida > Cupressales > Cupressaceae > Sequoia > Sequoia sempervirens. The sequence goes on along the minus strand of VDFB02357465.1, from coordinate 150,740 downwards.
TCCGCAATAAACTTCACTATTGAAGTTGCTTCCAGACTGTCAGGTGGGGTGAGCGGGGAGTACGAGGATGAAGTATCCTTAGAATGTGGACAGAAGACACATATGTGCGCATTCCTTGATACAGGAGGACTTCTCCTTTTCTAATCCTCCAAGACCTCCTGCAACAACACTTGCAATCTTTCCTTCTCCATGTTGGATTCTTCAAGAAACCGCTAAATTTCTGCATTCTCTATCTATAGGCGTTGATTGAATTCCTCCAACTCTTGCATCCTATCAGTCCTCTCTTGATGGTCTTGATAGAGTACTTCAACCATGGCTTTCATTGACATAAAACCATCCACCATGGATGTGGTCAATGTAAGCCTTGAAGACTCACCCTTCTCTAATGCCATCTTTGCTCCAAACTCCAAATGTCCACCTATAGAAAACTGACTCACAATCACTCCTGCAAAACTAGCCAAACAAGGCTCTAATACCACTTAATCCATAAAGCGGAAGGGATCTATGAAAAACATTGCTAAGTGATTATGCACAAAGGTGAAAATACATTAATCAATGGAATAACAGGAACAACATATATAGAGAATGATAACACCAAGCAAAGAGAGAGAGACAGAAAAAAATTTGATTACAGAGTTCATCTGAGTGAACTACGTCTCTGGGTCTAGCTCAACTGAGTGACCAATATATCGATATGTTCTGAACTGGCAGTACAATCTCCAACAGAGCCTCTTGCAACACTACTTTACAAATATCAGTAGCCTATCCACAAAGCCCTACAAAAGTCTCTCACTCAAAAACCCCTCTCAAAAGCTCTCAAAGCTAGGGATGATTAACAAAGAGTAAGAAAACTGACTTTGCCTAAAACATGACCTACTACAGACTCAGAACCATATTCTTCTCAATACCTCTTTTCCCTCAAATTCTCTCACAAAAAGCTCACAAAGCTAAGAGAATGGAATGGGGAAGAAATGAATACGAATGAGGATCAATTGATGGATGATGGATGTTCTCCTAGCACTCCCCTTTTTATATGTGAAATTTTCCAAGTATGGTAGAAAACCATAAAACAAATCCCCTACAAATAATTAAAAAACCCCCTAATAAAATAATTAAATTGTTTTTATGCCCTATCACATTTACATTCGGGATTTTAGTTGTTTGGGTTTTGTTTTTTTTTTGTTATTTAACAAATAACCATTAATTGGTTATTTTGGTTTAGGCTTTGGCATAAACAACATCACTTATATTGCTAGCCTCCACAAATATCCAAACCTCCAACAATGGCATAACGGTGGCTACTCATTTTGCATACCTGCCGGTCGGGGGTTCGAACCCCGATCGGCTATATTTATATAGCCGTTGTCATTTTGTTAAAGGACAAAAGAAATCGGGCCCTCCATATGGTTAGCGTGTTGGTTATGGCACAATGGCCACACCTGTTGTCGTTACTGACGGGGTCGTAGGTTCAAATCCCCGACCCTCTACTTTTGGTGATTGGAACAAACTTGCTGTCGGAGAAGAGTAGACATGTGTCGTAATGATATTTTTCAAACCCATCCACGTCAGCCGACTCGTCCATGTCAACCAACCAGTCAGCGTACAAAACATCCACACCAACATGCCAACTTACCATGAAACGTCATGGTATGGTCCACATCAGCTGCCACATCAACCGTATCCCCCTACAAATAATTAACAAACCCCCTAATAAAACAATTAAATTGTTTTTATGCCCTGTCACATTTACATTCAGGTTTTTAGTTGTTTGGGTTTTGTTTTTTTTGTTATTTAACAAATAACCATCAATTAGTTATTTTGGTTTAGGCTTTGGCCTAAACAACATTACTAATATTGCTAGCCTCCATAGATATCCAAACCTCCAATGATGGCATAATGGTGGCTACTCATTTTGCATACCTGTCGATCGGGGGTTCCAACCCCGACCGACTATATTTATATAGCTGTTGTCATTTTGTTAAAGGAAAAAGAAAATTAGGCCGTCCATATGGTTAGCTCGCCGGTTATGGCACAACGACCACACCTGTCATCGTTGTCGACGGGGTCGTAGGTTCAAATCCCCTGACCCTCTACTTTTAGTGATTGGAACAAACTTGCCACTAGAGAAGAGAAGACACGTCCATTTCATAATGAGATTTTCCAAACTGATCCATTTCAGTTGACCCGTTCACATCAACCGACCAATTAGCATACGACACTTCTATGCCAACATGCCAACTCACCATGACACATCATAGTACGGTCCACATCAGTTTCCACATCAGCCGAGCCACGCCATTTGTACAACCTGCCACGTGTCAAGACGCTATTGGTGACTCATCTGCCAAGTTAGCATGATGATGTCATTTTGACGTCAACATTGTACCTTCAAGTCATCCTAGTGAACCACGAGCTTTGACCTTCCATATCTCGCACATACGAGCTCTGATTTGCATGAAATGAATGCCATTGGGATCACAACAACGAGACCTTTGTGATGATTCCATTTTTTCTGAATGCTAAGATCAAATTTTTTACCTTTTTTTCATCCCTGATACCTAAGTTGACCGAACTTTGACCAAATATTTGACTGCGCGTAACTTGAGCAAATAGACTCCTTTTTCGCCCGTTCAAGTTGTGTCGGATTCAGTTCTTCGAGCTCTCCATGATGACATTGCTTCCAGGAGAAATTGGAACACTTCAATTTTTCAGGTTCTGAAGATCCACCTGGATTATCTTTAGTAGCCTTAAAATCAATGTATGGAAGAATATCTCCCCAAAATTCCTCTTTACAGCAGATAGGACACCTATGACATTCCCCTTTTGGTAGGCCCATGCAACAGTTATACTTGGTTGTTGGAGATTTATTGAAACACAAATCAAGTTGCATCATCCTATTCTTCCATGTGCCCCACTTGTATAGCTGAAGTGTCAGTCCGAGGTGGCAAAAAGTTGCTAACTTTCTCCAAATGTGACTTGTAGTCTTCTCTAATCAAAATTTGCACTAGGTCAAGGAAACCTAACAAACTATATTCCAGTTTGGTTAGTGCATCAATACATGCATTGAGATGATCAACATCAACTTCACCCTCTTTATTTATCTTGATATACATAGGAGTGAGAAGACTGGAAAATTTTGATTTCCACTCCCCAAATGCCATGACCTCCACATCTTCAATCAAAATTGGAGGCGTGTAGAACTCAAAGCCCTCAAAAGTATTGATCTCCCTCTTTATCATATATCTATATTTAATATGATGACTAATTATGTCATCCAATAAATATGACATCCAAAATGTCAGATACTGTGCTACTATCAAAACTTGATTTTCTGATAAGCAATCTCAACACCTCAACTCATTGGGACCACTTGATTTGCATGCACCTTAGCCTCATCCACATATAATTGTGGCTAGAAAATGCATCCTTCAAAATTGTATAACTGTCCCAAACTTTGTTCAATTTGGGAGAGGATCTTGGATAACCTATACCCCAAAATTTTATCTACCAAATCAGAGACCTTCTTCATTGATGCCTCCTTTACTGTCTTGGCCTCTATAGTGCTTTGCTTCAACTTCTCCCTCAATTCCTTTATTTCAACCTCCAATTTATTCTTATCAAATGAAGCTTGTGCCTCATTTACCTATTGTGGAGGGGGAAATAGCCCTTGTACTATATTGAGCCTCTACTCTAGTCTCTGGTTTAAGGAATTTTCCTTATCAAGGCTTGCTTGTAATTTCTTAACAGTTGCCTCTGTGAAGAGGGTTGCATTAACTATTAAGGAGGCCATTTGGGTTGCACTTGTGCCTCCAACTCTCTTGACAATGAGATGGACAATAAGCTCATTAGGGTTGCTTATTACTTTGGGCTTATGGGTCTTAGGGAAAATTGACCATATAGCCAAAGTCTCATGCCTAAGGTAGAATCCAAAACGAAAGTATAATCGTCTGCCTACTCTTTTGATCCCAAAATTGGGTCCCCACCCTCATGCCTTCTTATGACATTGAATGCAATGGCTAAGGAGATGTCCCAACTAGGTAGCAACAAACACCTTGCTCTTTTCACCAATTCTTTTCCCCTTTCAAGGGTCATGGCATCCATCTCCTCCTTCACCTTCTACCAAAATTTGTCAATGGTTTCCTTTCTCTCTCTTTTAGAGAAGTTGCTTTCCGTGAGGGTTAATCTCAACTCATCCCCCTTATTTTTAAGGAAAAAATTCTTAAACTCGTGGGTGGTGATGACTTGTTCATCTTGTAGAGACTCCTCACAGGCCTTAGCCCTAACATCATCAACCACTTGTCCACTAGTTTAAAAATTGATGACCAACTTGCCATCAATGGGCCGCTCAATCAACATCCTAGGAGGTAGTATAAATTTTTTTGTACAATGAGGGCATCCCCATTCATATCCTCTAGATCAAGTGGATAATCAACTAAAGGTCTAACCATTGGAGCAATTGTCTGTAAGGGAGTAACTAGCTGGAGACTTGCTGGCACATCTATTCTGGAAGAAGAAGCACTTGGTGTGCTTGGAGGCACCTATGGAATATTAGCCAATAATTGGTTGGAATTATTCAACATAGTCATCATTATGACTATGGGATACCTGATGTGCATGAATGACCCCTTAAAAGATAGGTTTACTCTATTCCTCTTGTTCTCTGCGATCTGGATTTTGACCCACAAATATCTCCTTCTTGAGGCTCGGCTCTATGAAGAGCAATTCCTGATTAGGTCCTTAATGTTTTTTGGATAGTGAAGATAGGAAAATAACCTATAAATTACTCTCTTCGTGTTGATGAAGCCCTTTTGGTCAAAAATCATGACCTTATCAATCTTTATCTTGTATGCACTAGTAGAATTTGGAAAATAAATGACTACGTGACTATAACTTTTAGTCACAACAACTAAAGATGACTAAATTCTACCCATTTTTTGCAACACAACTATAAATGACTAAATAAATGACTAATTTGATCATCATAAGTGACTAATTTGATCATGGGGTAAAAAGCACAACTAAATAATTAGTCACACAAATAAAAATGACTAAATAGTAGTATAAGACTCATATAGTTTTATATTTAATATTACTGGTGCGTGAAGGAGATAAAGCAGACAATTTTATATTTTAAGACTCAGGTAGATTTGTATTTAATATTATATATATTATTAATATTATAATATTATATTTATATTATAATGTATTTAATATTATATAATATTATAATAATATAATATAATATAATATAATATAATATAATATAATATAATATAATATAATCTAATATAATATAATATAATAATAATCTAATATAATATAATATAATATAATAATAATATAATATTATATAATATTATATTATTATATATATGTTATATTATATTATTATAGATATTATATTATAATATGATTTATTTCCATAATAATATAATAATATAATATAATATGATAATATGATTTATATTATTATTATATAATATTATATAATAATATAATATAATATTTATATTATATAATATTATATATTACATTATTATATAATAATATATAATAATATAATATTATATATTACATTATTATATAATATTATATAATACATATATAGTATAATAATAATATTATATAATATTATATCATTATATATATGTTATATTATATTATTATATTATTATTATTATATATATTATTATTATTATATTATAATATGATTTTTTTCCATAATAATATAATAATATAATATAATATTATATAATCATATAATATAATATTTATATTATATAATATTATATTATTATATTTCATGAAAAAATTCATTGCATCACTAACCCGCAAGTGCGTGAAGGAGAAAGTGGGTAAGCGTGCAAAGTGATAAAATATTAATGTTCTCGCATTATTGTAGAGCAGCAAGAAGTGGGTGCACAGGTATGCGAGGTGAGAGAATGGAGAGTAAAAAAGAAAGATTTATGTATTGTGGTTTATATAGTTTCAATTCCATTTTGAATTTTTAAAAAGTGGCAAATAAATGTGCACAAATCTTTGACTCTAATTTTCATTTTAATAAACATCCTCTAAAACCCTCATGCGCACTGATATTTTCAAGTTGCAGCCCGCCAAATTGGAGAAGTGAAAGGTCAATACTAGTGAGGAAGAGTTTGGAGTAGCTGAAACCAATAGCGGCGGGGGATCTCTCTCGTCTTCTCCAAATGGTCTCAGTATCAGATGCAACTCAATGGTGATTTCTCTTTTGCAACCAACCCCCGAAGTGTTCAAACTTTTTGATGATAGTAAGTAGGGTAAAGGATGCCGTAATGTTAAATCCTAAATGTGCTCATTATTAGGATCTTGGCTGTAATTTTCATTTTAATAAACATACTCTAAAATCGTCGTTGAAACCTTATTTTCAGGCTGCAGCTCACCAAATTGGAGAAGTGAAAGGTCAATACTAGAAAGGAAGAGGAGTAAGGACCACAATACTACATGCACAGAGGAGTAAGGAAAATCAAAATGGAGGGGAGGATTCTTGATGCCCAAAAAATGGTTTCCTTAGCCATTTGATCTTTTCTTTTAACCAATTTACTACATTTTTTTTTTGCATATTCTTCTTTATTATTATCATCTTACAAACCTAGATTCTCTGATTGCCCCACTTTTATGTGAAATATAGAAACTAGAGTTGGTATTGGGTGTATTTCTAAGGGAGTCAGATGTGGGTACAGAAACAAACCCTATCCATAGGATCAACTCCACTTGTGCTGCAAAGTAACACAACTCTATTGGGTTTTTTCATTTCAAGGACAAGATTCAACTTATTCGATATCCTAACAGGGCATAGCCTCTAAATTATCTCCTTTATTTTATTAACTCAGTGTATAGCTAGGAGTTTTTGTTTTATTCCTGCATATTCATAGAGAATATCTTCTCACTTTTTTCTTTGATTATTATTGCCTCTTTATTTTTTTAGAACTGTAATTAAAAGTAGCAGTTTATAATTGAAGATATGAAATCATAGGAATTGGGACAACAAATAAGTTTTGTCATTGGTTTGTATGTGTATAGGGTTAATTCTTTGCAATGATCAAACTAAGACTACTATATTTAGGAGTATGCTTTAGTTATATATGTCAACCACTATTTTAAATGGATCTCTCACAATTTTGTTTTGTTTTTTGTCATATCAAAGTGAAAGTAAGAATTCTTAATATATGGGGAAAATGCATAATTTTTTTGGATGATTAAGGAAAATACGCGTTTAATCAAAAAAAGAGGAAGTGTAATCTGATACAAATTCACTGTTTAATAGTGCATGAGTTGAGATGGATGTTTTTTTGAATAAGGAAAAACACATTTTATAGTATTCATTATGTTGCAGGTGCAAAAGTAAAGGTTCTTGAGTTTCAAATCCAAATAAAACTTTCAAGAAAATAAATTCATTGATATAAAGTGATTCTATGTTTTTATGTCTTTTTGAATTCTTCAATTCTTCAATAAATGATGTAAAATAGTTGGTGAGGTTTTGCTTTTCTAGTGAGGCAGTTGTCATTGAGACATTGAATGTAAACATTGAGGTTTTGATTTGCCAATGAGGTTTAATAAAGTAAATTTTCAGAATGGTTTTTTCTCCACTCATAAATACAGTGTTGTGGCTTCTTGATTTGTGATATGTTTGTGTCTAATCAATCATATTTGTTCAAGAATTTTAGTCTTCATTTCATGGTGCTTCTCTCAACATTTGAATATCTATGATACTTGAAGTTTATATGCATAAATTTGTGAGGATTAACTAAGTTAGATTTGATTTGTAACTTGAATTATTGATTCATCCAAATAAATGACTAAACCATTACTAAATAAATGACAACCATGACTAAATAAATGACTACCATGACTAAAATAAATGACTACAATGATTAAATAAATGACTACAATGACTAAATAAATGACTACAATGACTAAAATAAATGACTACCATGATTAAAATAATGACTACCATGACTAAATAAACAACTACCATGAATAAATAAATAACTATCATGACTAAATAAATGACTACCATGATTAAATAAATGATCAGTTAACAACAATCAATGACTAAATATACCACCAAATTCATCAATCAAAACAACCAATAAATGACTAAAAATGGTTTAGTCATGAATTTGGTCGCGTTATAAATGACTGGAAATAAACTACTAATGGTCACCTGACCAATTTTTAGTAGTTTTTTTAGTCATTTATTTATGTTTTTGTACTAGTGATTGGAGCAACTTCTCCTTAATCAGTTCCTTGCCTTCCCTTGACAAGGAAACAAAATCAGAGAATGCAACTGAGCTAGGGAAGAGGGCATGTTTTTTATTGTTTCTAAAATGAGTCTTATCAGAATCATTCAATTGCCACATTAACTCCAAAAAAGAAATCTTGTATGGGACATCCTTAGAGAGCACATGGGGTGCCACTAGAGTCCCATATACCCTGATAACAGTGTCATTTGAGTAGAAAAACCACTCAACCCCAATTATGATCAATCCCCTTTATAGGGATAAGGTCCCTTGGACTTAAAAATCTTCTTATCTCCTTTGATAATCCCCAATCTATGGGGAGGCCTAGTCCTCTCCTCGAAGGCTTCACAAAAAATTATTCAAAGGTAGAGTAATTGGACTAATTATAGTCCTTATCCTAGATATAGGTCCACTCCTAGACTGGTAGTATTCTATTGTTCTCTCCCACTGGCCTGATTTGAAGCTATGGTGGCCATACTTGCACTCCAACATGTAAAATTAAGTGCATCAGAAGGGAGTAATATTTGAAGTGTATGGAACCCAATGGATCATTATTAATTGCACAAAGGGACTTGTGTAATTGATCTACGACATACCCTACAAAATCACAGGGCCTATTTACATCCTTGCTTTGAACATATACTACCAAAACCATTAGAATGATAGGGATGTGAATCTTACTGTCCATTCCTAGGACCTAAAGCAAGGAAAAATATGTCTTCTCAAAGTATGGCTCAAAAATATCATAGGAAAAGGGTTCTAGATCACCCTTGCCAAACCTTAGTAGTTCTCTTCTTGGCCCTCTTGGCCTAAAGCATGGGATCCACCTTACTTTGTAGCTATCCCTATTTCTTTCATATTCTCTACTTAATGCACCCAAGTCAATTAGTAGTTGTGCATTGGGGTCTATCTAGAAGATTGTGCAGATATGATTCCTATTTAGTGACAACAAGCTTTGACCACCCATAGTGAACAAACACCTAGTGTCAGGGTTATACACCATAGCTAGTTGTCTGATGAATTCCACATTCACAAATACATTAGGCACCACTAATTTTCCTAGACCCAAATTCTAGATATTGCAAATTGGTCTCTTTGAGTAAGCTTTTTTGTAAGCATGTTTGAACAATGCATGCCCCTGTTCTTTGGTAATGGGGTCTCTACATCCACAATTCTTATTGATGAGTTTTTCTGTAAAACCATTGACCCTGGACCAACCTTTGGTCTCTTTCCTAACCCTAGGATCAATGCAATAATATCCTCATCTAGAGGCCTTCTCTTTCCAGTTGATGTTTTGACCATTTTAAGTGTAGGGTTTATAGAAACTAGGGTTTTAACAAATTCTTCCAAAACCAGAATTCTACAAAAAAATTGACAACATATACCCACTGTAACTCAATTTTCCTTTCCATTGAATTGACTGTAACCACCCATTACCCAAAAAAATCCTTCAAATTCATAGCTTGATGTTTGAATTACTTACTTGTTCCGCTTGATGTAAAAAAAGCCTAATTTCACAACAAAAAACCCTTGTTCACTTCAAAAATTTGTAGTAGTACTCTATTTAATTACTCTAGCATTTGCGAATGAAGTGAAATTGAATAGGTAATAGGTAATTTATCTTAGCCCTCTTGAATTCGACAAATATCAATCCCATCCACCATTACTCCTTCGCATGCTTGAATGTGCGACCGGTAGGAGATGTCACATTGGCCAGGTTTGAATGTGGACCATTGATCCCAAGATTGATGGTCATCACGCAGATTTGAATTTTCCTTTGTGAAGTGACAACCTCCTTCTGTCGTTATGCGGACTAGTGTCACCATTTTACAGACTCGTGAATGTATAATAAGACAAAAATATACCCCCTGTGAAGGAAGGGCTCTCCGCAAAGCGTTGTGATGCTAACACTTGTCATCATCTCACAACTTTGCAACAAAAAAATAATCCCACCATGGCTCCACGAAGGCTTGAGAATCCGTAATAAGAATTAAAACATGGTATAATACATGTTAAGATCTCACCGTTTCGTAGGGAAGAATGTGTCAAAATGTCAGAGCTTCGCAAAGAGAAGGGCCTCTGCAAAATACATGTGCTTAATTCAACAACTTAAAGTGACTAGGAAAAAGGGGGATTGACCATGGACAAGACAATAGGGATCAATAGAGTGTAATTAAAACATTAGATACAAACATTAGCCCATTGAAAAAATTCAACACATGTCATGTTTTTGGGGTTTCACGAGGGTAGAAAATGATAAAACCAAGTCTTTGCGAACCATGGAGACAATGTAAAACATCGACATGTGTTTAGAGCGTCTGAGGAACATAATACTTTAGGAAGGTAAATAATCATGTTTAATAAATTTATAAGGGGCCATTTAATAAGTAATAAAAGGTCAACCATTGATATTTGGATTAAAGGATTCCGCTAGTCTGTAGGCTCATAGCGGCATGTCCTTTTCTTGGTTGCAGAATTGTGGAAGGACACTATGTAATGATATTCTCATGTGGGAGAATCCTATTAGAGAGAGGGTATGGTTGTGTCCTTTTCAAGAAAATCAATACTTTACTCATCATTGAGATTTGTACTTCCCTTCCAGATGGATGACCCACGTTCAAAATTGATAAACGAGTAGATGAATGAATTATCTTCATGCGGACAAGAATTAATGGCGGATGTGACAAATGATGGCTCATCTTTTTAAGTTAATTTCCTTCATAAATTTTTAGTTCAATGTATCTAGTTGTTTCATTTGTTTGGTATGACATAGTAGAAAAATCCATAGAGGTGTGCCCATTCCACATCAACTTGAGCTCTGAAAAATTAAAAAATAGGTATGCCTTCTTGGAAAAATTCACCATTGTTAAAGTCTTGAAGCTCATATATCATAATCAAGTTTGCAAAATTTGTTGCATAAGATTGTAAAGTCCTAATAGGATAGTGTAGAAATATGTTTTAAAGTCATTTTGGAATTATGAGTTAGCCAAACACCCAACCCTCTAGCTCTACATCTAAAAGATCCTTTGAGGAGGATATTATGGCCTAGTTGTTAGGTTCCTCAAAATTGTCTGTGCATTCCCTCATCCCTAATGCAATAGATGGGATGGTAGAGAAAGCCAAGAATTGTAGAGATGAAGAGATGAAGGAAAAAATGACACAATTATTGGATGGGAATTATTTCTACATTGGTATGGAAAAAGAAACCGTTGTGTCCCTATCTCCAATGCATGGACTTATGATTTGGGGAAGCTAGTTTTTCCTAATGTCTTTATAAATGTGGAACTCATCAAATGTTACACCCCATTGTGTTATTACCTATTTACTGTTACTTTGATGAGTTAAAATTATTTGATACATGAATATTTTTTATATATATTTTGATGGAAAATATGATGAATGAATGTGCAATTCAATATGATGCTTTAAATGTTTAGAAAATGAAAATATATGATGTACATGAATGCAATGTTATCAAATAACTACTATTGTAATGCACTAAGTTGAAAGAAGGAAATGAATCAAGCCTTCAGAAGGGAGGGGGAGTATCACTCAGGAGAAGAGCTTGGTTTGGTAACCCATAATATGCCTATTTGAGCTATCACACACTCACAACCTAGTTTGGTCAATTTGAGTCAAGTTAGTTCAGGAATTGGTAAGTAAACCTTCAGTCATTGTTTGGGAATGCTTTGCATTGGTTTTGGTTTTAAGTCTTTGATTTCTCTTGATTTGGAATATGTGATTAAGTCTTTGCTTTAAGCGTAAGTTCTTCTTTGAGTATTCATATTTATAAATTAGTCAATGAGTATATACACAAAATGTATATATGTATATATGTATGTGTTTATGATAACTCATGCATGTGAATATATACATGCATGTATATATGTAGATAGACATATTTACGCATACTTATGTACGAATATACCATATGTATGAGAATATCGATTGGACATATATATATATAATATTGATTGATGAATATGTAAATATATGTGTTTATTATGGATATTAAGATAATGATATATGTATAATATATATGTATCTGAGTACATTAAATACATATATATTAATATATGTATATATATATAATTGTTAGTATATATGTGATTGGAAAACAATGCTTTAATAAACGTGTATATTTATTATTGATATATATATATATATATTTGATCAGTAATCACTTTTGATTGGAGCTTTGAACTAGTGAGGCCACATTCGGGGGACCTCATCCTTGGTAGTATTCTCCTCTTCCCCCTCTGCTTCTCCTCCTTCCTCCTTCCTCCTTGCTTTGCCGCTCCTCCCATACCTCTTCTTATTTTTCCCTCTGCCTCGCTCCTTCTCCACCACTCCACTATTTCTTCCATTCCTCCTGCAACCTCCTTCTCTCCTCTTCGCCTCTTCTTCAGCTCCTTCTCCCCTCCTCCTCCTTTCTCCTCCCTCCCTTACGAGCCTCTCTCCTTTCCTCCTCTCTCATATCCTTCCTCACACCTCCTCTCCACCACCACACCTCCTCTCCTCTTCCAATCCTCTTCTTTTCCTTCCTCTCCTCTGTTTCCCCTCATTCTACCTCCTAATTTCGTGTCACCTCCCTACTACTGCCGCAAAATCTCCTTATCTCTTTGATTGCATGTAGGGAATGCATCCTTATCTCTCTAATGGCGTGCACTCCTTATCACTCCACTGGCACACCCTCCTTAATCTCGTCGTTGCCAACCACCACTCACCTCCTTATCTTTCCATCGCTAGCGCGTTGTGTTGATTCTGCCAACGGTCCGTTTCTGCCAGTGTGGCTGCCTTTCGTTGGTGCAAGCGGGAGAAAAGCCTCATCTGTAATCACCTGTGTATGCCACCGCCAGCCTGCTCGCCATATGGGGTTGAAATAGATTCGAACCCAAGACCTCCCATGTGGGCGGCTCACAGTCAACCGTTGCATTGTTGGGCCATCCCCCTATATATATATTAATAATATATATATATATATATATATATATATAATTAATAAATTTATATTATATATATATTAATTATATATAATTAATATATTTATATATATCAATAGTATATATATATATATTTATAAAAAGAAAGATATGCCTATAATATATATTAAAATATAAAATATTTACATTCATAACATAAAGCTGTATCATGGAAAATCAAAATACATGCCCCAACAGATTAACTATCTAAATATATTCTTGAGAAAACAAAAACTAACCCCTACCCAGTCGCCATACCATACCCAAATACAGTCATTTGCATCGCTGCATATTAACTAGCTTATACATGATATAATCCTTTCAATCCCAAATTGCATTGAAAAAATGAAAACCTAAAGAAAACTACACAACAATGTATCAACAAAACTCAACATTTTTCAAGAACTAGTCTTCATCCATCTGCACCACATAATTTTAACCTTGGCTTTCCTCACAGTCACCTTGTTCTTCTTCTCGAACTGCATCCAATTCTTGTACTTTTCTCTTACACCCTTACATAGGATTGCCATGATCCTTTACATTTGGAATTGAGTGTGAACTCGACACAGAGAAAACCTAGTTTTCCATGAGCAACTAGTCCATGCACAGATTGGGGACAAGCAACACACAATCATGCGAACGGAGGAAAGAAAAACAAAAAAACCTTTGTTTAAACCCCACCTTCATATTTGGAAAAATAAATTGAGAATGCTTGCTCAAAGCTTTTAGATGATATATATTTAAAAGTATTATGGAATGAACTTAAGCACATATAATGCAAGCCATATTGTAGAGAATGGCTTATATAAAATCCATCAAAATGATAACTAATGGCTGCGCTTACAATGCACATATGGAAGTAAGTTTCATGCAAAGTGCATAAGTATATTGTATGCAAAATAAATAATTTTTAATAAAGAATGTTTGGACACTTAAGTCTGTGTTAAATATAAAGCTGTATATTTTATTGAGGTTGCTACAAATAATAATCCATGCACAGCCTAAAGATAACACTAAAATAGGAAATAAAATGCAAGTATAAGTCAAACGCTGAAGAGCCACACTCAACCAAAAGAAAGTATAAGACTTTGTCAAGCCACGAGCTAATTGAAGAAGTTGACTTGTGTTGCAAATAGAAAACCTATGGATAAGAAATTCTATGTTTGACTCAGTAAAAAAAGTAATTTTTTTCACTTGAAAAAGGAAACTCATCCATTTTAGAGAAGTTGGAAATGAAAGGACTGTTTATGTGTTTGCAAGTTGAGTGTTTTAGCAGCCACATTTCATTTTGGTTGGTTGAGTCAATGCATTTAGAGGGGGAATTAATTTTGTTGTTGAATGGTGGAAATAGGTAGAGAAAAGGTGGTGGTTTTGTGAGCTTTTTTGTAGCATTGAGTTTCTTAGTTTTAAGAATAAATAGAGGCAAATTCTCTACCTTTTGGTTCACTCATTCATTTTGATTGCTTCTTATTCATTTGTGATTTTTTTTTCTAGTCATATGTGCAAGAGAGTTTCTAAGAGCTTAGTAAGGAAAGAGAGTTTGTTTTAGAGTATTTGCATATTCTTGAGAGCTTTGTGAGAGGTTAGGATTGGAGATAGGTTGATTCTAGAAGGAGTAGCTAGTGTGACTATGGAATTGAGCTTGGGAAGCAATATCTTCATTGGGAGCTATAAATTCTAGGCATGCTGAATGTACTTTTCTATTCTTTTTATGTTGAAATTGTTTTTGAATGCAAGTGCTTGAGAAAAGATGTATTATCTGTTATGTTGAACATGCTTGTTCAATCTTTTGATCATTCTTATTTTAAAGAGCTTGCATAATCCTGGGGTGATTTATTATGAAACCTTAATGGTTGATATTATATATATATTTATTATTTATGTTGGATTTTGTGTGGTTATATAAGATAATATTAGTGTATTAGCTTAAATACCTAAATTGTCATAGACTACATATATGATTCATAGGTTCTGAAATATGGATAATAATGTTACCTTGAAGTACTATGTTGGGTTTACCATTTTGTAATCCTATATGTTCATGTATGATTAATTTGGTTATTCCTAGGGTTAGGATAATCCATAGATGAAAGTAACCTATTGGTTAGTAAGAACTATTAGATGAACATCACCTTTTAGGATAAAAGTACAGTATGATTGGAAAGAGTATGAATGGTAAAATACCAAATCGAGCTAAGGGGTGGGTGAACATACGACTTCACTTTCGAGTGATTGATTATATTAGAAACTTTGGTCGAGTAGTGTAAGTAGCCACTGTTTACACTGTCATTTCACTATGAGCCAGGTTTTCCTAATTAGGCTGGGAATGTCATACATGTAGGTTGTAGCCAGTGTATGATAGCATTATATTATGTAGGACACAACACCATGCTCAGGAAGGCTATTATTATGAGGTTACCAACCCAATCTCTTCATCGAAGGGTAGAGCCATTTTACCAGTTAGGTAGATGTGTGAGGGACCATAGTAAGTCCGTGGTTGGTGGAAAAGTGCTTGAGTGATACTATTCCTCATACAATTGGTGGCCAAAATTTGAGGATGTATGCCAGCAAGGAAATATGACCATTTGTATCTTTGTTTCATTAAGCTCATGGTAGCTAATTATGTATCATGTATCTCTATCTTCAAGTAAAATTTTAAATGGAAAAATATTATCATTACATGGGATTATGTAATATAAAATTGTTACTTGGAATTATTTCAAATGTGCATCTTATTATTGAATTAGAAAAGAAAAAATTTATAGCTATATGTTGGTAAATATAAACTGTTCACATGTGGGTTAAAATATAGTTAAATTCAATTGGGTAAAACATTAGGCTTGTTACACGTGATATCAAAGCTACCAGGCTCAACTCTGGAACCTATGTGATCGCTATGCTTTTGTCCAACATTATATGTGTCTAATGTTTGGAATTCTTGTGCTAGGATGGTGCATCTCAAGATGACTGCAAGGAAGTTAGTAATTGGTAATGAGCACTACCTCAAGGCTAAGGAGGAAAGGGAAGCCATTGTTAGGGCCATAGAGGGGACCAATTACGACAATGCAATATGGCTAAGTGACACCGAGACCAATAGTCATTCCCTATCTCATGTCAGTTAGTCAAGAAAGAGGATGCGTGAGGCTACTAACTTTGTACCTCCTATCTCTCTTGCAAAGTAGGATTATCTACCACTTTCTAGGGATGTTCCCTCAAAATGGAGTGTTAGTCCTGGCATGATCTTTTGGGACCCTCATGTACTTCCATTGTCGAAAATTATTGTAATCACCTCTAGTGAAGAATAAAAGGGATATGTCCTCTGAAACTATGTATCTGAGAGTGAATTTGAAGGTTATACACCCTTAGATAATGTATGTAAACAAAAATATGAGGGATATGTCCCACTTAGCTATGTATCAGAAGGCTAATTTGAGGGATATTATCCCCTAGATTATTTGAATAGCCACTCTATGTAAATTTAAGGATATTTAGAATCCTTTATATCTTAATGAAATTTTGATTTGGAAAAACTTGTGCAAATAACTCTTCTTTCAACTTATTTATGTATGAATGGATGTTTTTCAAAATATTTTTAATGCTAAGCAAGCCTTCCTAGGATATATATAATTTAAAATGGAACCTCCAAGTGGAACTCTACTTGTAAAAATGGTTAGAACCAAAACCAACATTGGGGGTAGCCAAGAGGTAGGCTAAGGTGCAAAAAACTTTGAGGATAAATTGGATCATATTTTGGCCATATTGATGTGAGGATGATGAATCATAGTCTAGATCAGAGGGGAGAAAAAGGAAACAACTTGCAAATGAGTTATCTTGAGATATGAGAAAGGTTACCCCTCATATGTTTGAGGGAACCACTAGTGGGGATGAAACTAAGGCATGGCTCACATAAATTGAGAAGTATTTTGAGATTAGGAATTAATTTGAGGTAACTAAGGCTATCTAGGGAGCCTTTCAGTTGGTTGGATCTAGGCATCCAACTGGTGGATGAAAAAAAAGATGGAGCTTGGGTTAAGTTTCTTAAGTCTTATTTGGAGTGAATTAGTGGAGATTTTCAAAAAACGGTGGCTACCTTAGTTGTACTATGACTAGAAGCTTACTGATTTCTAGAACTTGAAGCAAGGAGATTCCTCTATAAATGAGTATTGGGAGAAATTCACTCATCTCCTAAAGTACATACCCATGTACCAAAAGGATGAGTGGGTTTGCATAAGGAAGTTCATCTTGGGCCTCAACGCCCAAATAGGAGGAGAGGTAGATGTGCACGGTTCTACTACTATGGAATTAGTGTATGAGAAAGCCAATAAGTAAGAGTAGAGGCTTAAAGATATCTCTACCTACCGTGAAAGGAATCAAAAAAAGCTTAATTGGTCACAAGTTAATGAAACTATGAAGAAGCCAAGTGATGGGAAATTTTCAAAGAAAAGGGGACAAGGGATTTCGTAATAATCAAAAGGAATTTAGAAGAGACCATAGGGGGAACAACAACAACGAAAATTCTGGTAGGAATGAAGGTAGTTCTAGAAAGCCTGCATCAAGGAATTGACCATTTAGAGGTGTTTCACATGTGGAGGAGATCAATACACAAGTCAGTGTCCCAACAAACCATCAAGAGAACAACCACATGGGAACCCTCTACCTCCTCAATGAAATTTTTTTTTATTTAGAAGATTCATGCAACACTGGACAATTGACAAGCAGAGTACCAGATTACTCCCATGAAAATTCTAGGTACTTTGTTTGGTACACCTATTTCAATTCTAGTTAATATCAATGCTAATTTTTTTTTTGTTTCTCCTAGTATAGCTAGTAAAATCTCTAGAAAAATTGGCTATATGGAAAAGTATTGGATTTTTGAGTACACAAACTAGACAAGAGCTAAGGTGGATCAAATATAATCCGAAGCAAGGGTTGAACTTCTGGGTTTCTCTACGAAAATAAATTTGTATGTAGCCCCCCTAGGTTCATATGATGTCATATTAGGAATGAATTGGCTATGGAAGCATAGATCCAAGGTAGATTTTCATGCAAAAACTATAGAATACTTAGATGATCTTAGGAACTATATATTTTTGCAAGGAACGCCTAGAGAAGTTAAGTTGCCGAAAATATTTTCCATACAAATGCATAAAGAGAAGAAGAAGGGATGCAAACTTTTCTCTATAAAAATGGAGAAGCTTGAGGAGTGCAATGATTTCATCTCATAGGATGATGTAGTGTACTATGGAGCTCAAGATCTCTAAGAATCCAAGGATGGTGAGATGGTGGAATCAAGAAAATATGACATGGAGAAATATCCTATCCTAAAGGACTTTGTGGATGTATTTCTAGATGAATTACCTAGATTACCTCCCAAAAGAGTATTTGATTTCTCCATCGACATTGTTCTAGGGTCAAAACCTATATCAAAATTTCCATATAGGATGACCACAATGGAGTTAGTGGAGCAAAAGGATCAATTGGAAGAATTGTTGTCCGAGGGGTTGAGTCGACCTAGTGTTTCATTGTGGGGAGTGCCAATGATCTTCATGAATAAGAAGGATGGTACATTGTGCTTGTGCATAGATCATCGCTTGCTTAACAAAGTGGTGATAAAGAACAAGTATATGTTACCATGTATCAATGATCTCTTTGATCAAATGCGAGTGGTGACAGTGTTTTAAAAAATTAATCTATTATTAGGTTATCATCAATTGTGGATCAAGGACGAGGAAATATTCAAAACAAATATTAGGACTAGGTATGGTTATTACAACTTGTTTATAGTCTTACCATTTAGACTAACGAATGCACCTACAACATTCATGAACTTGATGAATAATGTATTTAGGGACTGATTAGATAAGTTTTTGTTGGTCTTCTTGGATATTATTTTCTACTCCAAGAATGAAGAGGAACATCTACGACATATTGGGATTTTTTTCTAACATCTAAGAGAGCATAAGTTGTATGGAAAACTCTAAAATTATACCTTCTTTTAGAAAGATGTGTAGTGTCTGGGTCATGTGATTCTAGCTAATGGGATTGTAGTTGACCAATAAAAAATGAAAGCAATGCTTGAATGGCTAGTGCCCAAGAATGTGCCAGAGGGTCAAAGCTTTATGGGTTTGGCTGGTTATTATTGAAATTTTGAAGGAAACTTTTCCAGAATAGCTTTTACCATTACTTCATTGTAGAGAAAAGGGAAGAAGTTTGGTTGGTTGGAGAAATGTCAAGCGACGTTTGAGAAAATCAAGGAGAAGTTGACCATAGCTCCGATATTGAAAGTAACAGATCTAGATGGTGATTTTATTGTCATCACAAATGCTTCGGGAGAAGGTTTGGGTGGAGTGTTAATGTAGGATGGGCAAGTCATAGCCTATGAGTCAAGGAAACTGAATCCCTATGAGAAAAATTATGCTTCACATGATTTGGAATCATCATCAATTATCCATGCATTACAGATGTGGAGACACTATTTGTTGGGGAAACCTTTTGAACTAAAGACCGATCATCATGTTTTAAAGTATTTGTTTACTCAACCAAACCTGAATGCTTAGATAAGGAGATGGTTGGAATTGATATATGATTATGATTTTAACATCAACTATATCAAGGGAAAGGAAAATCAAGTTGCAGATGCCCTAAGTCACAAGAGACATATCTCCTCGATGATATCAATTTAAACTGATTTCAAGGGTCAAGTGTTGTAGAATTTTGAGGGTGATGAGTATTATGAGCTAGTTAAGCAAGCACTCTTAGATAATCTGCAAGACCCAAGGTATGAAGGATTTCAATTTGAACCAGATGGTTTATTAAGGTTTAAGGGAACAATCTATGTTCCTAATTCTTAGGAATTAAGGAATGTAGTGTGGAAATAAGTTCATGTCGTACCTTATTCTAGACATCCTAGAGTAAATAAGTTGTTGGTTGATGTTAATCCATTATGTTTTTGGAAATTAATGAAAAGGGATGTTGCAAGATTTGTAGCAAGTTACTTAGAATGTCAAAGGGTGAAGGAAAAACATCATCACCTTGCAAGACTTTTGTATCCTCATGAAGTTCCAGAAAGAAAGTGGCAAGTCATAGCATGGATTTTGTGCAAGGTCTTCCAATTTTGAGGAATAAACATAATGCCATTCTGGTAGTGGTGGATAAGCTTAAAAAGATAGATCATAATATTCCAGGGAATCTAACGGATGGAGCTCCTGTTATAGCTCAAAATTTTATTCAAGAGGTATTTAGGTTACATGGAATTCTTAAGAAGATTATTTCTGTTAGGGATGCTCATGTGACGTCTAGGTTTTGGAAAACCTTGTTTTATTCACTTAGGACATAGTTGAACATAAGTCAACATATCATCCAAAAATTGATGGTCAAACTGAAAGGGTGAACCAAGTGTTAGAGGATCTAATGAGAATGTATTGCATGGATCAGTAATACAAGTGAGAATATTACCTGCCTTTGGTAGAATTTGCATATAATAACTCTTATCATTCCACAATTAAGACGACTCTGTTTGAAGCATTATATGGAAGGAAGTGCCAAACTCCTATAAGCTAGGATAAGCTAGAGGATATGATAAGCCTTGGGCCAAAAATGCTATCAGAAATGGAGGAACAGTTAGTATAATGAAGCAAAGGATAGCAAAAGCTAATGATAGGTAGAAAAGTTATGCAAATTCCAAGCGTGTACCCAAGAATTTCTCAGTAGGAGAGAAAGTTTTGTTAAGAGTTTTTTTTTTTTAAATAAAGGTGGCAGAGCCACAAAGAGATTTTATTAAAATAAAAAGTAGTTACATAAGCCAAGTACGATCCAGGAAAATGCTCAAAGAAAACCTAACTAAAGAAGAAGGAGAAGTTCGAACATCAAAATGGGGAATCAAGAGAATAACCCCAAGGTCATTATGACTAGATGCAAGTAGAGAAGAAGACTTAAAGACAAGCCAAATAGACAAGATGGAACAAAATCATCCAAAATGTCAACCATGTGAGTGTAAGTCATGTGAGAAAAATTTGACTGAAGATAAGCACTTGCTGACTGCCAACCAAAGGAGACCATGAAGGACTTTATGAAATAATCTGAGCTGCATGCAAATGAGAGTCAGAACTAAAATGCCATGCCATCAAGAACTGCAAGTTCAAAACCCTGTAAGAGTAGACATGAAAAGGCCAAGAAACACATAACAAGAGCAGGTTAAAGATGAAAAAAAACCCTAGTATGAAGGAAAACTAAAAAGGAGTAAGCAAGAAGCCAAGATAAGGAGAGCTTCTTATGTAGAACTTTCTTGAGAGGAAGCCAAATCTGCAGGAGGCAGAAAAAATGGTTCTACATGAGGTTCAAAAAGAGCATACCTGATTGAGAAATGGACTGCATCATACAACTCTTGGATAGAGTCACAAAAAGAGTTACCATAAAGACTCTGAAGCTTGAGGAGATGATAATTAAATTCTCTTGGTGAATCACTCAATAACCCATTAGCCATTGAAGAGAGGAGTAGAGTGAAACACCTGCTAGCTAACAAATTTTTTCTACAAAATATACCACCCACAATATTTGTGCCCTAGAGAATATCATAACTCTCCAAACTTGACTGTAAGGATGAGAGTGGGAAGTGAGGGAGAATATAAGAGCCAACGAGAAACTTGACCATCTCAATGCACCAGAGGACGTCCATGAAATTCAAAACAAACCTTGAAGCAACTTCATGTGGAAGGGATGAAACATGCATCTCAAGCCAATCGTATCCCAAAATCAATTCAATTGCATCATGTACCTATTTACATTTGATTGCGAATGTGTGCTGTAATTTCCCCAAGGTGAACCTTGAACAATATCGAACTTCATGTGTTTGGGGAGGAACAAACACACAAAATAATCTATCCATTACTTCAACAATGGAAAGTGAAGCTGCTTCATAAATGGTGTGAGAAAGATACCAAGAAGCCAATTTTATAGAGAGATGGAGCAGTCTAAACATATTGATAAGGCTTCACACAAGGCAGTATGAAAATGTATTGCAATTCAATTGTACCTCTATGCGGAAAGGAGGTGAGGAGCCATTAATTATTTAATGCGGCTAGTACCTAGGGATGGAAAAAATTCCACGTGCCATAGCAATACATAAGCTTTGGGAAAGATGATTAAAATCTGTCAAATCATATGGCAGGTGAAGGATGCCACTAAATACAATGGTAGTAGAAAATTTCTTGAGGAGCAATCGTTCCCCAAATGTTTTCCAACGAAAATAGACCTTTCGAAGATAGACACAAAGGGAGTGAACCAAATTTAACCAAGCATTTCCACATCCACCAATTGAGAATAATAGTACCACATGAGAGCTTAATTCCATAAAATCACGACGTATTAAAAGATGCCTCTAAATTCATCAGAGAAAATAAATTCTTGACAAGCAGTCTTTTCCCTGATGTTCACCAACCAAAGTATTCTTTCAAAGATGAACACCAGAGAATTTTTTTCCAAATTTAGCCATGTATGCCTGTAGCCGTCAAATGAAAAAGGCAGTACCAAACCATTACATATCATCATTTCCAATGAATAAATTATGCTAGAATTTCCTCATGAATGTCAGGAAAAAAGAAATGGATTCTTTATTATGATCAAGAGAGGAAAAACACATGAATGTATACGAATGCCAGATGTTAATTAGATGAAAACGATGTCAGAAGGACACGTGCATTAAATATGCCACCTGAAGAACTAATGAGAGTGCAAAACATGTGATGCAAATAGCTACCCTTGAAGCAAGAAACAACCTATCTGAGCTGTTAGCCATAAGCAAAAACCCTAGAATGATGAAAGAAATAGATATGGTCATACAACTAGTCTCAAATAATCAGAATACTAAGCAAGGAGCATGAAGTAAGAAAATCCCAATGAAAATGGCCAAGGCAAATACATGTGGCACAAAGAAAGTCCCAAGGAAAAGGTGGGGCAACTTGAAAATTTGAACGTTACAAAGTAGCTTTTGCCCCAATTAAATTTGAAAAAAAAAGAGACATGGGTGAATAGATAATGCTATTTCATGGAGAATAACTAAGCACATTCCTCTGCTAAAAACTCTTTATAAGTGATACTTTCATCAATTGCTTTATTGGCCAAGGTGTCAACATGCTCATTTTCCTCTCTATAACAATGAGAAATTTGAATATTTGGGAAGTCATCAATTTGTTGCAAGATGAAAGAGAGAATATAATTCAAATTCCAAGAGTCACAACATCTTCTCTTCAGGGCTGAAATTACAATCATCAAATCCCCTTCAATATGGAGGCATGAAATAGAAATATTTTTTGCAAGGCACAAACTAATCCTTAAAGCATTAAATTCTGCAGTATTGTTGGTGCAATCAAATTTTTTTTCACATACAACACTGTAAATTTTCCATTCCAGTCCCTCAAGTTTGCAACAATGCCAAATTTACCTAGGTTACCCCTCAAGGCCCCATCAAAATTCAATTTGATGAAGATTTTAGAGGGGGGGAACCAAGTGATAAAACTTCTATTTACAACAAAGGCCTTAGAAGAGACCGAACCAGATCTAGGAAATTTAATTAAATGCTAGTTATTCATAATGAAAGTATCCCAAGATGAATAAGATCTGACTGAATTTAGGTACTTAAAGAGGGCAGAGCAAGTCACCTCAGAAATAGAGATTTCAATTTTATGAAGAACTTGGAGAAGAGAGGAGGATTTTTTTCTAAAGATTCTATTATTTCTTTCAATCCAAATATTCCATATTATTATGGAGGGGGAAATTTCCCAAATGCAAGCTAAGGAAGAGGAGGGAATAAAGAGAAGACCAATTGGTAAATAGACTAAGGATTAAATTAGGGAGGGGACTTGACCAACCAAGTTTATTCATTACCCAGGACCAACAATTATTAGCAAATTCACAACTCAAAAGAAGGTGGTCCACAGATTCAAGAGCATTATCACAGAGGACACAAGGAAAAAGAGGAGCAATTCCCAATCTATCTAGTCTCATACCAGTGGGGATTTTGTCTTTAATGGAAAGCCAAGAAAAACCATCTGATTTTGGTAGGATATGTGGGCCCCAACATAGCTTAGAAGGCTAAGTATTTCCTGAATTTTGATTGATCAAAGAATTGTAACCATCTTTTACAAAGTATTGACCAAACTTGGATTTTGTCCATATAATCTCATCTAGCTTGTTGGAGAGAGAAATTTTCCTTCTCAGGAGTTCACTTTTCAAAGAACTCTTTTCTGAAAGAGGAGCTTGAAAGTGATCTAAGTCCTTCCATTTTACAAGACTAGGATTGACTGGAGCAAACTCCAAATAATCTCTCACTTTATTACCCCAACAGGCTTTAAGAAGAGGTTCTAAATGCTTCCAATTTCCAAGAGTCCTAATTGGTTTGTGACCATTCCAAACATCTTCCCAAAAAAGATCCTTCTCGCCATTATTAACAACCCAAGAGAGGTGAGAAAGAATAACTAGTTTGCAAGAGACAATAAAATTCCAAATCTTAGATCCTTGTGGTAGGTTCTTTTGAGTAAAAATCCATTCTCTTTCAAGTGAATCCAAATATTTATGTTGAATAATACGACACCATTTGGTCTTAGGTTTTGAATAGATTTTCCATACTAGTTTGGCACCCAAAGCTTTATTTTGAAGAAAAATAACTTGTAAACCATCCCACCTTGAACCTTAGAAGAACAAAGAGAATCCTAAGCAACAAGAGATAATTTCTTTTTTGAGGAGACATTCTCTGACCAAAGAAAATATTTAAAAATATTTTGAATAGCACTGCCTTTACCTTTTGGGAGCTTCAAGACTAAAATTAAATATATTGGAAGGGAGAAAAGGAAAAATTTAAGCAAAATCAATTTCCCAGCAAATGTTAACCATTTTGACTTCCAAAGAGATATTCTATTTGAAATTGATGAGATTATTCTATCTCAAAAATCATGTTTTTCTTTTCCCGAGAAGAAGGGAATGCCCAAATATTTACAAGGAAGTGAATCACATTTCAAAACCCTAGAACTTTAAAATCTAGTTTTTAACAATGGGATTAACATTTAAAAAGAATATTTTGGATTTTTCTGAATTGTAATGTTGACCTGAATGTAAACAATAATCAATTAGAAACTTCTTCATCACTTTAGCTTCTTCCATGGTTTCTTGGCCAAGAAGGAGATGTTGGAAGTTGTGGATATTGTTACTGATATGTGGTTGTTATTGATGTCAACACTATTAGAATTTGGTGTATTAAAGGCTATATATGTCAAGGATATTGAGAAAATTCTAAAAGAAAGTATTCTAGGTTCCCAGTGGAACTGTGCAGGTCATGAAGATGTCTTGTTCTGTACATTAAAGATTAGCTAGTGTAGATTAAAGGGTTTATTGTTGAATGCTTCTAGATCATCTACCAGAAGTTTCAGAGGTCCACATGAAGTTTTGATTGTGTTGTGGTTTGACAGTGTTTCTGTGGTCTTTTTTCAGTGTTCCTGAATGAAGATTGTGTTATTTTGGTAATCTCAGTTGTTGCGGATGCTTCTCTGTTATTTCTTGGTGTTCTCTGATGTCTCTAGACCATTCTCTATCTCTGTGATACGTCCACATTACTCGAAGAGCTCTTGGTTGAAGTCTTTTCTTGTGCATGTTCGAGTTTTCATATTCTTGACCGACATGTTGGTGGTAGTGTGTTGTGGATCTTCGTGGTGAAATTAATTAAAGTATTTTTGTATTGGAGATGTTAATTTGGGTCTCCAATATGTTGTGGCCGACCTTGGTGGATTTGCATTGGAAATTTATTTGTGAATTTGGGCCAACATTGAAAATATGTTTTATTTTCCTGGCCGACTAAGTTGCGATGAAATATCATATTGTGAATATATAAGAGCGATAGGTTGAGAAAAGTTAGTGTGTGCATAAGTGTGAATGTATGCCAGAGAAAGTGTAAATGTGCGAATAGTGTTTCTATCATTCGATTGTAGAGTAGAGAGTGAAGAAGATTGAGCAAAGTGTGAAGAAGGTTTTTTGAGCTTAATTGGAATTGTAATCAGGCTTGTGCAGAAGCTATTTTCTCAGTTCGTATTCTTTAGATTTTAATCCTATTCTGTATTGTTGGATAGTTAGTCCTCTTTTGTATTTGAGTAGTGAGCTCTAGGCAGTGTGCCTGAATGCATGTGCATTCCCCTTATTATTTCTCTTTATATTTTTAACAGAGTATAATCTTGTGGACTAACATCCACCATGGTTTTTCCCCTAACAGGGTTTCCACGTAAAAAATCTTGGTGTTATTTGTCTCTCTGATGTGTTATTTTTTTGTGGTTAATTGCTTATTCATCAGATATGAGATTAAGCTAAGTAAGAAAATTTTAAGTTTCTGTCACAACCGATTCACTCCCCCCTGTTAGTTGTGTGTCCTTATTTTTCCAACAATTGGTATCAGAGAAAGTTCCTTTGAAGAACTCTAAAAGTTTGAGGTGATCCGAGATGGCAACATTCAAGAAGGATAATCCAAGATTTGATGTCACTAACTATTCATTGTGGAAAGTTAGGATACAATGTCACTTAAGGTGTATTGGTGAAGATTTTTGGAAGATTACAAGAGATCCATATACTATTCCTTAGAATGGTCCCTCAACTCCTGATGAGATCAAAGATGTTGAAAATAACATTAGGGCTATTGAAGCTTTGGTGAGTGCTCTAACAGATTCAGAGATGGCTAATGTGATGGGTCTGCAGACAACTCATGAGATTTGGAAAAAACTAGAAACTTTGTATGAAGGAGATGCATAGATGAAGATGGCTAAGCTGCAGAGATTGAAAGACAAGTATGAGAATTTGAAGATGGGTGAAGATGAAAACATCACTTCTTTTATGCAGAGAGTAAATGAAATAGTGATGGGTATTAAATGTGTTGGTGGTTCTGTGGATGAGGATGAAATTGTGGCTAAAGTACTAAGATCCTTACCTCCCTCCTACAAAATGAAGGTTCATGCTACTGAAGAGTTCGGATTAGTAAACAAGATGACAAGAGACACGTTGATCGAGAAGCTTGCTGCTTTTGAAATAAGTGAATTTGGTGAATCTACACCGAAGATTGAATCTCCATTCAAGGCTACTATATCCGGAAGTAATAGGAAAAGATACAATCTGGGAGAGTGTTCTAGAAAGGTATCCAAGTATGATGAAGAATTGAAAGAACTTGAAGATGAAGAAAGAGAGGTAGAAGAACTAGAAGCACTAATTGAAAAGAAAGAAGGCAGAGGAAAAGGTAAGTATGAAGATGTATTGCCTATTATGTTTTTCATGCAGTAAAATAGGCCATTTTGCATCAAGATGTCCTAAAAGAGTTCCTAGATCTAAGCCTAAAAAGTATAGATTCCAAAAGAGATGCTACTTTATTGAAGAAGCAGTGACTGATGAGTCTGATAAAAATAATGGAAATGAAGATGAATGGGATTTCATTGCTACCATTGAAGATAATCCTGTGGTACTGAATCTACTAAATATGAAAAGGATCTTGCAGCCTGAGTTGAAGAAAAAGATGAGTGGGTCATTGATAGTGAATGCTCACATCATATGACCGATAAAAGCAAATTTGTGAGTCTAGAGAAGTATAATAGTGGGGTTGTAAGATTTGGAGATAGCAATGCTGGTGTGATTCGTGGCAGAGGATCTATTTGCCTTGGTGGTAAGGATAACACTGATGATGTTCTTTATGTTGAAGGTCTGAAGCACAATTGTTGAGTGTTGGACATATGGTTCACAAGGGATATGATCTTCAGTTCAAAGATGGAAGATGCAAGATACGTGGAAGTTCCAAGAATATGATTGCAATAGGAAAACAAACAAAAGGTAATACTTTTCACTTGAATACTACTAGTGGGAGTTTTTTAATTGCTCAAGTAGATGAAAGCTAGTTGTGGCATAGGAGGTTGTGTCATGTAAACTTTGAAAACATTATCAAGATAAGTTCTACTTAAGCAGTGAGAGATCTGCCTAGGTTAGTGAAGCCTCGTAATATAATCTGCAAGGAATGTCAGATGGGTAAACAAACTAGAGTCTCTTTCCAGAGAAAACAATTTTATTCAAATAATTTGTTGGAGCTGCTACATGCTGACCTTTGTGGTCCCTCTAGAGTCAGAAGTATTCATGGAGAAAGGTATTTCATGTTGGTTATTGATGATTACTCTAGAATGATATGGGTTTCTTTCTTAAGAGAAAAATGTGAAGCATTTGAAAATTTCCAAATTTTTAAGGCTATGGAAAAGAATGAGAAAGGTCTAAAAATCAAGTGCCTGAGATCTAACAGAGGTGGTGAGTTCATTTCTAGGGAGTTCAACTCTTATTGTGAAGAGCATGGAATTAAAAGAAAGTTATCTGCTCCCTAAACCCATCAACAAAATGGAGTTGCAGAGAGAAAGAATAGAACAATTATGGATGCTGCTAGAACAATGATGATGGAAGGAAATTTGTCTCAAATGTATTGGAGTGAAGTGGTAAGCATTGCTATGTATACTTTGAACTGGGTAAATGTTAATGATAATTTTGGTAAGACTCCTTATGAGTTATGGTTTGGTCACAAGCCTACTGTTAAGTATTTTAAGATCTTTGGAAGCAAGTGTTATATTAGGAGAGATGATGATATAGGAAAATTTGATGCAAGAATTGATGAAGGAATCTTCCTAGGTTACTCCACTAAAAGCAAGGCCTACCGGTGCTATAACAAAAGACTGAGAAAGATGGTTGAGAGTACAAATTTCAGAGTTGATGAGGACTCTGTCAAATCATCCAAATATTGTAGTTATGATTCAGACAAAGACATTACAAGCCAAGGGAAGAATACTCAAACAAAAAATCTACTTCAGATTATTCCATATGTTTCGGTGAAGCAACCTCAAATTTTTCTAGTAAATCAAGCCAGTCAGGAGGCACAAACAAGTACAAGTGCATAAGAGAAATCAAAAGAGTCAGAAGGTCAAGAATGTCTCAAAACTCCAAGGTATGTAAGACTAAATCATTTTGAAAATCAAACCATAGGAGATAAGAATAAAGGAGTGCAAACTAGAAGAAAAATTGCAAAAGAAAATTGTTTGATTTCCAAGATTGAACCTAAAAATGTCACTGAAGCATGTCAAGATGAACACTGGTTGGAAGCTATGAAGGAAGAGCTAACACAAATCGAAAAGAATGACACATGGATACTGGTTCCCAGGCCTAAAGACAAAAATGTGATTGGTACTAAATCAGTGTTTAGAAACAAGCTAAATGAAGAAGGTAAAGTGGTTCGGAATAAAGAAAGACTAGTATGTAAAGGGTATTCTCAAATGGAAGTTATTGATTTTTAAGAAACCTTTTCTCCTATCGCTAGGATTGAAGCTGTTAGATTATTTCTTGCTTATGCTGCATACAAGGACTACAAAGTCTATTAGATGGATGTAAAGTCAACATTTTTGAATG
This sequence comes from Sequoia sempervirens, assembly GCA_007258455.2. Taxonomy (NCBI): domain Eukaryota; kingdom Viridiplantae; phylum Streptophyta; class Pinopsida; order Cupressales; family Cupressaceae; genus Sequoia; species Sequoia sempervirens. The sequence goes on along the minus strand of VDFB02357465.1, from coordinate 121,030 downwards.
GAGAACTAGAATAAGAATTATATATTGAATAGCTAGATGGATTTTAGCTAACTGACAAGGAAGATATGGTCTACCGATTAAAGAAAGTTCTATATGGACTCAAGCAAGCCCCCAGAGCTTGGTATGCTAGATTGGAAAAATATATACTAAAGCTTGGATTCACTAAAGGTACTGCTAATAGCAACTTATACTTCAAATTAGATCATGATAAGGAGTTAATTATAGAAGTTTTTTTTGTTGAAATCATTTTTGGAGGAGATGCTAATCTATGTATGAAGTTTGCTGATGAAATGAAGAATGAATTTGAGATGAGTATGATTGGAGAAATGAAGTTATTTATGGGTTTGTAAGTTACACAGTTGGACAAGGGGATCTTCATATCTCAGTCCAAATATGTGAAAGAACTACTAAAGAATTTTGGAATGGATGACTCAAAACCTGTTGGTACCCCCATGGTGACCAAATGTAAGTTGACAGAGAATGATGACTCTCCTAAGGAAAATCAAACTAGATACATGTCAATGATTGGTGGATTGATCTACTTAACTTAGACTAGACTAGATATTATGAATGCTATATGTATGGTTGCTAGATTTCAGGCTGATCCAAAAGAATCGCATGTGACTGTTGTGAAGAGAATTTTCAGGTATCTAAAAGGAACAATTGACTTTGGACTTTGGTATCCAAAGCATGATGATCTCACTTTGTGTGCATATACTGATGTGGATTGGGCTGGAGATGTAGATGACAAGAAAATTACTAGTGGTGGTGCTTTCTTCCTAGGGAAGAAATTGGTGTCCTGGTTGAGCAAAAAGCAGAATTCCATTTCTCTATCCATTGCTGAAGTAGAATACATTGCTGCTACAAATAACTGTACACAAGTAATATGGATGAAACAAATGCTGAAAGATATCAGAGTGGTATATGAAGAACCTATTTCCATATACTGTGACAATTCAAGTGCAATAAATATTTCAAAGAATCCGGTGTTGCATTGTAAGACTAAACATATATCAATCAAGTTTCATTTCTTGAGAGAGAAAGTGAATGAGAAAGAAGTCAAATTGGAATATGTGCCTACCAAAGAACAAATTATAGATATATTTACTAAGCCATTGCCGAAGGATACTTTTGAGTATCTCATAGGATTGCTAGGGGTGATTACCCCTCCTGATAAGAACTAAAAGATGCATTTGTTTGTATGAATCCGTGAGCTTTATTGCTATATTCTGATATGGATTGATGTTTTTGTGGCTGCTACTCAGGGGGAGTAGTCAGATGTGTAGATATGTGGTTCATAGCGTGTATTTGGAAATGTCATGGTTACATTTTCCATTGATGTCAAAGGGGGAGAAGTGCAATGTGAAAAACATCTCTAAGGAGAAGAGCCTTGTGGGGAGAAGCGCAGTTGAGAAGAAGAGTTAGTGTGTTGGGTTGATGGTATTTTTCACATCATGTGTTGCCATCAATTCCAAAGGGGGAGATTGTTGGATGTTGTGGATATGGTTGTTTATATGTGGTTGTCAGTGATGTCAACACTATTAACATTTGGTGTATGAAAGGCTGTATATTTGGAGGATATTGAGAAAATTTTAAAAGAAAGTATTCTAGGTTCCCAGTGGAACTATGCAGGTCATGAAGATGTCTTGTTCTGTACATTAAAGATTAGCTGGTGTGGATTAAAGGGTTTATTATTGAATGTTTCTAGATCATCTACCAGAAGTTTTAGAGGTCCACATGAAGTTTTGATTGTGTTGTGGTCTAACAGTGTTTTTGTGGTCTTTGTTAGTGTTCTTGAATGAAGATTGTGTTATTCTGGTAATCTCAGTTGTTGTGGATGCTTCTCTGTTATTTCTTGGTGTTCTCTAATGTCTCTAGATCATTCTCTATCTTTGTGATACATCCAAATTACTCAAAGAGCTCGTGGTTGATCTTTTCTTGCGCATGTTTGAGTTTTCATATTCTTGGCCGACATGTTGGTGGTAGCGTGTTGTGGATCTTTGTGGTGAAATTAATTTAAGTATTTTTGTATTGGAGATATTAATTTAGGTCTGCAATATGTTGTGGCCGAACTTGGTGGATTTGCATTGGAAATTTATTTGTGAATTTGGGCTGACATTGAAAATATATTTTATTTTCCTGGCCGACTAAGTTGTGATGAAATATCATGTTGTGGATATATAAGAGCGATTGGTTGAGCAAAGTTAGTGTGTGCATAAGTGTGAATGTATGCCAGAGAAAGTGTAAATGTGCGAATAGTGTTTCTATCATTCGATTGTAGAGTAGAGAGTGAAGATTTTTGAGCAAAGTGTGAAGAAGGTTTTCTGAGCTTAATTGGAACTATAATCAGGCTTGTGTAGAAGCTATTTTCTCAGTTTGTATTCTTTAGATTTTAATTCTATTCTGTATTGTTGGACAGTGAGTCCTCTTTTGTATTTGAGCAGTTTTCTCTAGGCAGTGTGCCTAAATGCATGTGCATTCCCCTTATTATTTCTCTTTATACTTTTAACAAAGTATAATCTTGTGGACTAACATCCACCATGGTTTTTCCCCTAACAGGGTTTCCACGTAAAAAATCTTGGTGTTATTTGTCTCTCTGATGTGTTAATTGTTTGTGGTTAATTGATTATTCATCAGATCTGAGATTAAGTTAGGTTAAGTAAGAAAAGTTCAAGTTTCCGTCACAACTGATTCACCCCCCCTCTTAGTTGTGTGTCCTTGTTTTTCCAATAGGAGAGTATCATCTGCAAATAAAGAATGGGAAATTGGAGAGGGAAAAGATCGAACATTAATTCCTTTCCACACCCCAAAATTTTGAGCTATAATAATAGACTTGCTCAAACCCTTCACCATGAGGATGAAGAGTGATGGAGACAAGGGGTCCCCTTTTCTCAAACCTTGTGTGAGAGAAAAAAAACCATGAGAACCATTCACCAAGATTGTAAATTTTTCCCTAGAGATGCAAGAAAGGATCCATTTGCACCAATTGGAAGAGAAGCCAATTTTTCTAAGGATAGCCATAAAAAAAACCCAGTTAACTTTGTCATATGCTTTTAACATGTCCAATTTGAGAACCACTACAGGGTTTTTGGTAATCATGATTGAATGCAATACCTCATGTACCAAAATGGCACCTTCAAGAGTGTCTTTCGTAGGGACAAAGCCCCCTTGTTCCTCCGAAATTATTGAGGGCAATAACTTTGCAAGTCCTAGTGCAGTGGCTTTGGTAAAGATTTTGTAGATTGAGTTGCATAGAGCAATTGGACGAAAGTCATTAAAGGAGGAAGGATCAAACTTTTTTGGGATGAGAACAAGAAAGGTCAAATGTAGCTCTATTAAAACATTTTTGTATCTCCTTGATTCCTCCAGGGCTAAAAGAATGTCTTGAGCCACAAAATCCCAACATTTTTGAAAGAAAAGAGTGGTAAAACCATTTGGGCTTAGGGCCTTTTCAACTTCCATTGAAAATACTACTTGTTTAATTCATTCTAAGGAGAATTTATACATCAAAAATATGTTATTTTCCTCAGAGATAATTGACATAATGTTATTTAAAATCTCAAGGCTCTCCTCTTGCTTATAGTCTAAAGGAGGGGATACCAACTTCATGAAGAAGTTGACTACTTCTAGCCCAATCTCTTTTTCCCTACTGAGTTGCACACCTGAAGAGTATTGGATAGAAATAATTTTGTTTCATTGTCTGCTTAATTTAGTTGAAGCATGAATTTTTTTTGTATTTTTGTCCCCCTCTTTCAACCAAGTTTTCCTAGATTTTTGTCTCTAGTAACTTTCCTCTCGAGCGAGAATCTTCTCAAGATCAAATTTTAGTTTATTTTCTTTATTATAAAGAATATTATCCATGCCTGATTTGATTATAATTTCATAAAGATTAGATAGTTCTGATTCAGTCCTCAGTTTTTCTGAAAAAATGTTTTTGAAGTGATTTTTATTCCATTCCTTCAACTTATTTTTCAAGAATTGGAGCTTCTTACTAAGTTGAAACATTCTTGATCCTCTAATGAAAGGACAATTTTTCCACCATTCCTTAAATAGATTGATAAATTTGGGATCTTTGAACCACATGGCCTCTAATTTAAAGGGGCTTTTGAGTTTATCCCTGTCATAAAAAATTGAAAGGGATATCGGAAAATGATCTGAGCCTGCTAGAAAGTTTTGTTAAGAGTTAAACCTCACAAGAGTTCTATAAAGTTTGGAAAGTCATCTAAACTAGCTCCATGTTATGTAGGTCCTTTTGAGATTCTCGAGGAAGTGAACCCTATTGCGTATTGAATTGCTTTGCCACCAACTCTTGCTAGGATGCACAGTGTCTTCCACATGTCATATCTTAAGAAGTACATGTCAGGGGATAATATTGTTATTGATTGGAATGCTTATAGGTACAAGACCCAAGAGTGGTAACAATCGAGCCTCTTCGAGTACTTGGAACACATAAGCTTCACTTATGAAATAGAGAGGTTTTGCAATGCAAGGTCTAGTGGAATTAGAATGCAGAAGATTCTGCCACTTGGGAGGACTATGTTGGTATGAAGCAAAAATTTCCTCATGTTTTGCTAGACTTTGAAATTTCCTAAGAACAATGTTATTATGTTTTATGTTTTAAAGTTTATGTTTCATGTTTGATACTTAAGATCATCATGGACGATGATTCACAAGGGGGGAATATGTTACACCCTATTGTGTTATTACCTATTTATAGTTACTTTGATGAGTTAAAATGATTTGATAAATGAATATATTTTTTATATATTTTGATGGAAAACGTATTAATGAATTGTTATCACCTGAATGTGCACCCTTTGTTGAACCCTGTTCAACCATTCAATGAAACATTGGAAGACCTCTCAAAGTGTGGGCTTAGACAAATAAAGGTCAACCTACGGAGAAGGCCGAATTCCTTTTGGTACTCACCTACCTAAGCTATTCTACTGAACTTGTAGAGGAAAAGGGTAGAAAAAGATAACATCAACTAAAAAAACTACTCCTATGGTGATGCACCTAAACATTACTTGGACTTGAACCTAAAATTACATACACTTGTTCACAATGAATGAAATAGACTTGCAAAACTTATTTTTGTATGTCTTGCATAAGTATTTTATAAAGAGGTCCTAATACTAGACTCTTAAGAGGAAGAAGACTTCATAGCTAAGATCAACTTACATTTTTTGACATAGATTATAACCTACAATAAAATACGTTTTTGTATAAAGGTGCTAAACATGAGACACAACTATAAGGAAATAGATGATACCTCACAGATAATTTGATCAAATCAATAGTGTACACAATGAAGCAAAGAATAAGAGGGAAAAACTTCAAATCACTGGTATTCAAGGTCTTTACTGAATTTCATATCCAAAATTGAGTTACAAAGTATGCTCCAATCTGCCAAAGGACTGAAAAAATCACTAAGTCCATAAATTGCATAACAAGAACTAACTTCACAAATGAAAAAGTGAAGTTAATATAAGCTTCACTAATAGATTCCACCAAGATAGGGACTATAAACTTCTTTTGGTTGGATGCCTCCAAAAATCCAAAAATATAGGAACTGAATCTTCTCCAAAAGAGCTCCAAAATGTTGAAAAGGTCAACTTTGACCAAGTCTGCCAGAAAGGCATCCCAAAAATGCTCCAAGTTGCTCCAAAAGCATTCAAAATAATCAAAACAACCTCCTATATTCTCTCCCAATGTTTGCAAACCTCCTTCAACTTCCCTCTATGCTTTCCAAAAGCATAAATCTTAACTATATACCTTTAAAGAATTTACAACCTCCTTTAACTATACCTTGAAGGCACATACACTACTTTTGAAATAAATAAAACATTAAAATAAGTGATTTATAATAACATCACTTAACTAATGTTTTTACATTTTCAAATCATTTGTCTATGTTTTACAAAATTTACCATTATTATCTTGCAAAACATAAAAAGGGAAACACTTATCAAGGTTTACAAAACATGATTAAGGCATGAAACCTATTATGGGGCATTAGTCAACATTGAAAAAGGTTAAAATAAAAGGAAAATATTTCTTAAGATATTGATATATGCTAGGGTTGAAACCCTAAAGGAAAAACCATGCCACTCATTGATTTTGATTTCATTTGCACATTTTGTATGCTGGGGCGCCATTGATGAGTCCAAATAATGGATCAATTTTGATAGGGTTTATCATATATTTGTTGTTGTTACTATAGACTTTAGCACCTAGTTATTGACACTCTCTATGTTATTTCCCAAAAATTATGAACCTATGGCATGAAATTATCCGTGTGGCTTTTGATAATATTAACCTGCTATGTGATATGTCTATGTTAATTTTACATGTGGTTGAATGAATGTTACTTTAAGGTGATTATGGATATGCAATTGTTTTTTGTGTACTAATGCCATCATGCTGGTTCACATTAAGATGCAGATATAAATGAAGCTTGCAAAGTGGAAGAAGTTCATGCCAACTAGTCGGTTTCTAAGGAAGTAAAAAAGATGGTCATTAAATAGGTCAATGGAGGGAAACGTCCAATGGAGGGAAACTCCCAGCTCATGTGGAAGTTGTAACTTACCTTTTAAATGATCATGTTTGTTAGTTTAGAAAATCTAGGAAGTGTTGTTGTGTTGAATCCTCATTGAGGCAAGACCGCTTTGACTAAATCTGGCGCATGCATAACTTCCTCCCTCTCTTTTCTATGCTTTCAATAAATGAAATCCTCATATTTTGTTGGAGTTGACTTCCTAGTTAGTTAGGGTTAATTAGAATATTTTCCCTCTATAAATAATGGTAAGATGTTCCTTTTCACAAGGTTGGATTTTCTGAGATTGTACTTGCATTTTTTCAGTTCCAAGTAATATAGTTATATTACTGATATGATGTAATCATGTTTTCAAGGAATAAAATGATATTCTGATTTGTTGCATTTGAGTTACCTTAGGGAAGAATCATTCAAGGGGGGCCACTTAGTGAGAATTCTATCCATTTAGTTTAATAGTTATTTTTCTGTTCAATAATTAGTTTCAGTCTCAACAGTTGTTTGTTCATGCAGCCATTGAAACTATGTTCTGTGACTGTTCCTACAGCCAAGATAGACAAAGTAACTTCCTGTCTATTTGCTGAGATTTCTATTTCTGTCATCCATTCTAGTTCAGTTGTTGATGCTCAATTTAGTTGTTGATTCATGTTCAACACTTATGTTAATTCCTTTTAGGTATTTTAGTTTTCAGTACTGTTCCTTTTCTAGTTATAGGATGAGGATGACTATAGTTGAGTCCTAGTGCACAAAAAGTGTTGACCCATTTCAAGTTCACATCCTTGGGTTGACAATGAAATGCACCTTCATGATGGGAAAGATAACTACTTAGTACATATATTTAATCTCTAAGTTATAAATTTGAGGGCTTAGTTATTGAACCATTAGAGGAGGCCAATATTTTTGGTGTCATTGTCGGGGATGGTGTCAAACTAGGAAGTTCCTTGGAGTCATTTCTAGTTTCTTTCTTGTTTTAGTATCTCTGAAGTTTTTTCTTAGCATACCCTTCATTTGAGAAAAGTAATGATCTGCTATTCTTTCACCAATTATTTGTGTGAGTTGGTTGATACTGAGTTAATACTGCATGCATAGAGGCAGGAGAAGAGATTCTCATGGGAGATTCCTTCCTAATGACCCTAATCCTAATAACCAGCTAGTTGAGTTTTAAAATCTGCCAAGAGACAAAGAATAAGAGGAGGAAAATCCTTTTGTTGATGCCTTCCCCAATTTGACCAGTTCTGAAACTTCCTCTGAAGACCAAGCTTCCCAAAACTTGATTGACAATTCATTTTCTTTGGAACTACATCAAGCAAATATGGTTGGTAAAAATCCAAATAGACCTAACCAACCATATTTTCCATTTCCTATCACTCATTAGAATGAAGTTGATAACCTCAAGAACATCCCTACTTCAGTTCTTTCTAAGTTCTATGGGCTTGTCATAGAAGACCCTGACACTTTCTTGTTTGAGTTTGATATCCTCTGCAGAAGCTATGACTATACTACGAATGCTCATATGCTTAAATTGTTTCCTACCACCTTGAAAGAAGCTGCATTAAGATGGTTTATGAGCTTAGGTAGGAATACTATGGAGACTTGGGATGATATGAAAACAAAGTTTCTTGAAAAGTATAAAGAATATTGTAGGAGAAGTGATATGAGAGGAGATGATATCTTCAGGTTGCAGCAGAAGGAAGATGAAAGTTTGGAGGACTATATTTCAAGGTTCCTATTTTTCCTGCAGAAATCTCCACATCATGCACTCAATGAAGAGTCTCAAAAGCTGCTCTTCCTTGGAGGGATTAGTGAAAGTTGCATTGTTTCTCTGGACCTGATAGGAGGAGATATCACCCAAGTTCCTTGGGATGATATTAAGAAGATATGTCAGAATTATTCCAGGGAAACTCTAAAGAAAGGAAGAGGTTACCGATCTTCTATGGGTAAATCCTCCTCTAATGGGGTTTCAAGGATGGAAATTACTCATTTGTTGGAAGACTTCAAGTAGTCTATCATAAAAAATATGGCTACCCAGTTAGACACTCTTCAAGCAAAGAAGAAACAAGAGGAGGCAAAAGCAATGTTGGCAAAATATTTCCCTCATTGTAGACAAAAGGACTACAGATGCAAAATGATAGCCAACATTGAAAACAAGCAGATTCCACCTAAATTTAGGCCAGTTCAGGTTGATGATGATCAAGTTTTCTACATTGCACAAAGAAGACCATGGGATCCAAGATAAGGTATTCCACCAGATCCATTATCTTTTAGTGGACCCTACTTCAATTCTTATGCATCTGGTAATCAATGGCAACCTCCATACCCATCCAACTTTGGAGGCTATCCACCTCAGCCTTAGAACAACCCTCCAAATACCTATCCCAAATACCAGAACTCTCCACCCTAGTGGCAACAATTCTAGGGGAATTGGCAGTAACCTCTAGGAAACTGGCAACAAACATCCCAATGGAGGGGAGGACAACAATGGCCAAACTAGGCAATCGGTTACATGCAACCACCTCCACAACCTCAAAAACATTCCATCATGCCTCATCATACTAGCTCAAGTTCTAGCACACCTAGACATACTTAGTTACTAGCTCAACCCACACCTAACCCAAATAACAAACCACATCAGTAGCCTGTCTACTCTATAGATCCCAATCAATTTCTTGCATATGCTGTGAGTGTGAGTGATATCCATCTGCGTTCAGGAACCATTTTTCCAACTCCTTCCACTCCTATCATCACCGAGCTTCCTGTGGAAGAAGAAGAGAATCAAAATCTATCTAATATTCCTACTCAATCAAATGTGCCTAAGAATCTTGAACTAGTTCAACAGTCTGACCAAGACCCACCATTTCCTCAAAGGTTAGAAGTTGTTAAACAAAAAGAAGAGAAGGAAGAAACAACCTTTGATATTTTGGATCATTTGAAACATATGTGTTAAGAAACCTTTTTTCCAGGCCATAAAATATGTCACCATATATAGCAAGGAAATCAAGGAAGCATGCCTCAAGAAGCCAGGGAGGAAAAATAAGGACCCGACTACCATTCATGTGGTGGGACAGTTGGTAGACATTATGCTTGGGAAAGTCACTATTCCTAAATACACTAACCCAAGTAGTCCCGTGGTAGGAGTCATTATAAATGGAATTCAAGCGAAGAATAATCTAATAGATTTGGAAGTAGATATCAATGTGATGAATAAGGATATCCTGCAACAACTGAATGTTGCAAATATGAGGCCTACTCCTACTGTCCTACAACTTGCTGATAGTTCCACTGTCAAACCATATGGTATAGTAGAAGACCTTGTTGTTACTCTAGAGTCTTGGGAGTACCCAGTAGATTTCATGATCCTTTCCCCTAGAGCTACATTAGGAGGGTATCCCATTATTATGGGAATACCGTGGTTAGCTACAACAGATGCTTACATTGAATGCCAATCAGGGGACATGACTATTTCTGATGGGAGAAGCACTAAGAAGTTTTTCCTCTACCCTCTGCTCAACCATCCCATGATATGGATAACCCCATATGGCCACATGTTGGAGAAGAGGCTGAGGAAGTCAATTCAATGGAACAAATCATGATGATAGGTAGAAGTCCTTTTATGTAGCTTCAGGAAGAAGATGAAATATTATCCCATATAATTCAGAATCATTGTGAAGTGCATGAAGAATCATCTAGTTCTGTTTGTCCATTGTAGACACTTCTGCTCACTCCTCATGCATCTGAGTTTCCTACAACAAAAGATATGATTCATACATTGTTATCGCATGAGTTAAAAATGCCAAGCATATGTGAAACAACCATGATTGAGTTGACCACACAAGTACAAGTTTCAGAAGGGAAACATCTAAATATTAACAAGTTGATTCAAGAGCAGTAGTTGTCCCTAAAAAACCTCTTGAAGTTGCATCAACATGCATTTGCATGGGACTACCATGACATGAAAGGATTGGATCCCAAGCTCTGTACTCATAGGATCTATATCAGAGATGACTATAGACTAGTAAGGTAACCACAAAGGAGAATCAACCATGTATTGAGGGAGATTATAAAAGGGGAACTACAAAAGTTATTGGATGCATGATTTATCTACCCTATCTCCGATAGCCAATGGGTGTCCCCATTGGTAATTGTTCCTAAAAAGGGAGGTAAATGGAGAGTTTGTGTTGACTATAGAAAACTAAACTCTTCCACCAAAAAGGATCACTTTCCCCATCCTTTTATAGACCAAGTACTAGATTCACTTGCAGGTAAGCAATATCTTTCTTTCCTAGATGGATTCAGTGGTTATAATTAGATACAGATTGCACCTAAGGATCAAGAGAAGAAAACTTTTAACTGTCATTGGGGGACTTATGCCTATTCAGTACTTCCATTTGGTTTGTGTAATACACCTACAACCTTTCAAAGAGAAGTTATTAGTATATTCTTAGATATCTCACATGATTGTATGGAGATCTACATGGATGATTTTACTACCTATGGTGCTAATTTTGCAGAAGCGTTAGAGAACCTAAGAAAATTTTTGTAGAGATGTGAGGACCATAATCTGTCCTTGAATAGTGAGAAATGCTTTATGATGATGTAGGAAGGAATAGTCCTTGGCCACTATATCTCTCAAAAAGGAATTCAAGTAGACCCAACCAAGATTGAGGTGATTACCAATCTTCCTATTCCTACCAAGCAAAAAGATGTTAGAAGTTTCTTAAGACATGTAGGATACTATAGGTGATTCATAAGAGATTTCAATAAGATGGAAACACCACTTTATAATATTCTAACTAAAGATGCTGAGTTCCAGTGGACAGAGGATTGTGACAAGGCAATCTCTGATTTAAAAGAAGCCTTAACCCATGCTCCTGTGCTCAAAGGCCCTAATTGGGAACTGCCTTTCCATATTCGCACAAATGCATTTGATTATACTATAGGGTCTGTCTTGGGACAAAAAGAGGGAGCAATTGAGAATTCAATCTACTTTGTCAACAAGAACCTACAAGGAGTTGAGTTCAACTACACAGGGACAGAGAAGGAGATGTTGGCAACCATTTATGCTCTCAATAAGTTCAGGCATTACATAACATGATATCAGATCTTTGTCCATACAGACCATGCAGCCATAAGATACCTTATGAATAAGCCATTTATTTTAGGAAGGTTAGCAAGGTGGTTGCTATTAATGTAGGAATTTGATATCACCATTGTAGACAAAACGAACAAGGGAAATGTTGTGGCAGACTTTCTCTCTAGATTGACTACATCAAAGGACACTCAAGTCATTGATGACTCTTTTCCTGATGAAAAATTATTCTCCATCAGTGTGCACACACCTTGGTATGAAAATATATCCAATTATCTGGCCTTAAGGAGAGTTCTCCCTCATTTCTATCCAAAATAGAGAAGGGTTCTTATTGAGAAAGCATTTCCTTTCTCATGGATTGTAGGGTGTTTATTCTACAATGGACTAGATCATGTGATGAGGATATGTGTAAGAAAGGATGAAACCTATGATATACTACATGCATGTCATAATGAACCCTATGGAGGGCACTTTGTAGCTAAGAGAACAACCATGAAGATTCTTCATACATGGTATTATTGGCCCACACTTCGTAATGATGCATGCAAGTATAATAGGAAGTGTGATAGATGTCAGAGGATGGGTTGACAACCTAAATCTGATGAGATGCCTCTATACCTTTAGGTAGTCATCACACCATTTGATAAATGGGGACTTGATTTTGTAGGCCCAATTGATCCACCATCAAATGAAAAATATTACATCTTGGTTTGCACTAACTATGTGACCAAGTGGGTTGAGGTTAAAGCTATGAAACATGCCCAAAACAATAAAGTTGTAGAATTCCTCTATGAAGAAATCTTCACACGCTATGGGGTTCCTAGGGATATAGTTGCTGATCAAGGGGCTCAGTTTACATCAACTCTTGTCCCAACATTGGTCAATGAATATAATGTAAGGTATAGGAAATCTACACCCTATCACCCTCAAGCCAATGGCTAGTCTGAGGTAACAAATAGGGAAATAGAGGTTATCTTGACCAAAACAATGGCTATTCACAGGAAAGATTTGGAAAATAGGTTTCCAAAAGTTGTTTGGGCTTATAGAACCACTTGGAAGACAACCAATGGTTTTACTCCTTTTGAATTATTGTATGGAAAAACAACCATGATGCTTATAGAGTTTGAGCATAAGACTCTTAGAACAACACTAGACTTTGGGATAAACATATATGAGGCACATAAGGACAAGATCATGCAACTAAATGCCTTAGATGAAATGAGAAAATCAACTCTTCACCATGCTGAGATGGTGCAAAATCAGAGAATTAGATGGAATGACAAATATATAAAGGAAAAGAAGTTCCAACTAGGTGACTGGGCACTCCTTTATGATTCCAGGTATCAAGACAATGCAAGAAAACTACAAACCAGGTGGTTGGGACCATATGAAGTTGCAAAGGTCTTCTCCAATGATGTTGTTCAACTCACAACCATTGACCTTGTCAGATTCAAGCTCTTGGTCAATGGTCACTGTCTTAGGTTATACCATAAACCGGCTTCCAAACAAGAATTCATGCAACAATTTATTCAACACTAGACCTATGAAGTTCCTACAGCTGAAGGAAGTGGACCTAGTGTCCATCCTTTTGACTAGTAAAGGTATGCATGCAATCATAATAAAGATTTCCACTTTTTGTAGGAATCAATTTCTCCATCAATAAATCTATCTGCCCATCCATCTCCATCCTTTCTCTCTCTTCCATAACTCCACCATCACTTCACTCCATCATCACTTCACTCCATCATCACTTCATTTAATAAGCTCAACTTTACTTTTAAAGTAACACGTACTTCCTTCCACATTCTTTGCAAATCACACTCCAAAATTTTTAGGTACGTGCATAACAACTTGATGTATCTTAATTATCTTAAATGCATTTGTTTAATTACTGTATATTAATGTTGATATTTCACATAACACATATTTGTACTCTTCCCTGTCATGTCATCATTACATCCTAGCCTGTGTAGAAACATGCTCTAATTTAGGTCGGGGAGAGTGTGAACCCACATGTCCACATGTCATACATGTCATCCATGCACAACATGGTAGCAAATTTGAAATGATATAGTTGAAACGATGGCTTGCATGTGTGATATGACATTGAACCACCACCATCTTCTTTGATGATACCCATCATTCATGCTCTCTTTACTACCTTAGTCATATTCATAACATCACCATAAAGGTAAATTGAAGAGTCATATGACATTGGCATTAAGAAGAGTTGCAGGAAGCAAAAAGAAATTGGGTTTTCAGAAGAAGGATTGCAAGAAATAAAATTTTGCAGAGGTGTTTTCCAAATTGTGAGTTGAAGAAATGGGAGGCTAGCTGATCAAAAATTAACCTACAATTCATCATGTGATACTGCAGGATGCACTCTCTTTGGCTGAATTAAAAAATTGTGGATGGTTGGACTACTTTGTGAAACTAGACAGTTTCAATGAGGACATTGCTTTGGAATTTGTACAAACAATTTTTGATGGTAAGGCAATGGTAAAAGGGCTAGAAGTTATAGCCAATGAGTAGAGAATTTCTGAAGTAACGGGTTTGCCTACTGAAGGAGAACCCTACCCTGTTTCTAAAGATGCTAGGTGAGCTAGGGAAGAATTCACTGAGCCTAGTGATCCTCCACTTGTTGTGGATAAATAGGGAACAAGGAGAACTTCTCTGCCAGAAAAATGGAAATCAGTTGATGTCTACATTATCAAATATATTACTTGAGAGGGTTGCTAATCATGCCTTCATTCTGTACATTTTAAAATTTTGAACCATATGAGGCATGGAAGAAGGATGAAGATCCCCAATGTGCTATATAACCTTCTTGCAATCATGGCAGCTGAAACACAAAAAGGTAGGGACAACTCTATTTCCCATCACTGTTTGATAAAATTTCTAGTAGAAAAATATTTGCAAGAAGTTTCTGGCATGTCATGGAAAGAATTCTTGAACATTGATTAGTTCATATTAGAAAATGTGGGTCCTAGAGGTCAGCCCCAAGCTCGTAGGGTTAACAAGGGTGAGAGGGTTACTAAAACTACTCTTGGAGCTTCAACTTCTAGCACAAAACCTCCTAAAATAGAGTCGACAGTAGAAATTGGATCCTCTAAATCAGAGTATTCGGATGAAGAAAGTTCATCCTCAAACCCTAATCCTAATGTCCTCCCTAAAACTCTACTTCACACTAGGGCTGCCATTTGAAAAGAGGAAGCACAAATGAGAGAGGTAGAAATTAGGAAAGGAAAGGCTAGGAAGGAAAAATCAGAAAAAGTAAAACCTAGCCCTAGGAAACAGAAATATGAAGACACTATTCATCCTGCAGCCATTGAGAAACATAAAACTCCTCCAAAGAAACCAAAACCAGCAGAGCCAGCTACTGATATGCCTCCAAAATGAATCCCTAGACTTAGAAGGACACCTAGGAAGGAGACAAAAGTTCGTAAGGGCAGGTAAATATAGAAGTAAAATAAGATTCTGAGGGACAAAAAAACATAGGGTTGGTAGAGATTGTTGTTGTTGCAGAGTAGGTTGAAAATCAACAACCACTGCAACCAGAGCAAGATGAGAAAAAAGAACTACTGCAATCAGAGTAATTTGAACAACATGAATTGGTACAAGGATCATAGTAGGGAAACAAAAACGTCCTAATTTTTCATGGGCATCAATAGCCTTGGACTTATGGAACGAAATGCAAAAGGAGGAAGAGTGGAATAAAGAGAAACTCAAGCTACAGGAAGAAGTCAAAAAGAAGAATGCAAAAAATGAGGAAAAGAATGCAGAGATTGTTGCATTAAAGGATAAGATAGATAATGTGGTGGCTCTAGTACCACAAATGATGGCATGCAGAACTCCCCCAAGAGTATATGCACTGCATTTAAAAGAGTGTCATCTTTCTTTCAAGCTGTCAAGGGTTATTTCAGATTTAAACCCTTCCATTGAAACCCCACATGAGTTTTTCCAAGCCTACCAATTCTCTCCTCTTGAAGTTAAAAAATTGCTATGTGAATTCTACTTGCATAATTATGTTGTTCCTAATGATCATGGCTGGAACCCGTTGCTATACATTGGGGATATCCATTTGAGAGAATTCATGTCATGGATTAAAAATGAAGTTAGTTGGGGACATCAATTTAAAATATACAGAGAAAGAGAACTCCATACCCCCTTGTCTCTTAAAGCTGAATTTAGAAACCCTTCATAAATTTATTACACATGGCACATAATTATTTATAATCTGAACTACAAAAATAGGATCATGCCTACTAGGGATGAAGCATATCAGGAATATGAGCAGGTAGCTACTACTACAGGGAAAATAGTATTGGGATACCTATCACAAAGATGGAATAGTTTTCCAAATCAGTTAAAACAGGTTGAACCCAATTCCTTGCAAATTATTATGCAACATGTAAATGAAGCACTAGGTACATACAGCTTGGAAGGATGAAGTAGCACTATTGGATTCCATTGACATTCCAACCACCTACTTTGTTGTGGCTAGTACCAGATTACAGATACTAGTAGTATGACATAGATACAGAAAGGCCAAGGTGGGGCAGATTGGAAAACAAGCAGGGGTTCTACTGGGATCCAAATTCAGATACTGCAGAGACTGGTCTGGGAAAGATAGCAATTGGCGAATTCAGAGCTTTGACAAGGAAAAGGAATAAAGCTCCCTCTATTGGAGGACCAACAAATCATTAGGTTGGGGGGAGATGATGAGTCCAAATAATGGATCAATTTTGATAGGGTTTATCATATATTTGTTATTGTTACTATAGACTTTAGCACCTAGTTATTGACACTCTCTATGTTATTTCCCTAAAATTATGAACCTTGGGCATGAAATTATCCTTGTGACTTTTGATAATATTAGCCTGCTATGTGATATATCTATGTTAATTTTACATGTGGTTGAATGAATGTTACTTTAAGGTGATTTTGGATATGCAATTGTTTTGTATGTACTAATGCCATCATGCAGGTTCACATTAAGATGCAGATATAAATGAAGCTTGCAGAGTGGAAGAAGTTCATGCCAACTGGTCAGTTGCTAAGGAAGTAAAAAAGATGGTCATTAAATAGGTCAATGGAGGGAAACTTCCAATGGAGGGAAACTCCCAACTTGTGTGGAAGTTGTAACTTACCTTTTAAATGATCATGTTTGTTAGTTGAGCAAATCTAGGAGGTGTTGATGTGCTGAATCCTCATTGAGGCAAGACTACTTTGACTAAATCTGGAGTATGCATAAATTCCTCCTTCTCTTTTCTATGCTTTCAATAAATGACATACTCACATTTTGTTGGAGTCGGCTGCCTAGTTAGTTAGGGTTAATTAAAAGCTTTTCCCTCTATAAATAATGGTAAGATGCCCCTTTTCACAAGGTTGGATGTTCTGAGATTGTACTTGCATTTTTAGTTCCAAGTAATATAGTTATATTGTTGATATGATGTAATCATGTTTTCAAGGAATAAAATGATATTCTAATTTGTTGCATCTGAGTTAGCTTAGGGAAGACTCATTCAATGGGGCCCACTTGGTGAGAATTCCATCCATTTAGTTTAATAGTTATTTTTCTGTTCAGTAATTAATTTTAGTCTCAACAGTTGTCTGTTCCTACAGCCATTGAAACTCTATTTTGTGACTGTTCCTGCAGACAGAGTAACTTCCTGTCTGTTTGCTAATATTTCTATTTCTTTCATCAATTCCAGTTCAGTTGTTGATGCTCAGTTTAGTTGTTGATTCATGTTCAACACTTATGTTAATTCCTTTTAAGCATTTTAGTTTTTAGTACTGTTCCTTTTCTAGTTATAGGATGATGATGACTATAGTTGAGTCCTAGTGCATAGACAATGTCGACCCATTTCAAGTTCATGTCCCTGGGTTGACAATGAAATGCACCTTCATGATGGGAAATATAACTACTTAGTACATATATTTAATCTCTAAGTTGCAACTTTTAGGGCTTAGTTATTGAACCATTAGAGGAGGCCAAGAACCACCATGGATCATGCATAGGTCGAGGGTTTGCTGGAGAATGAGGGTTTTCATAGCTGCCTTTTAAAAAAATAGGTAAGTCACTTACACATTCTTGCATCTCTGTCTATGAATAAAACTACTTCAAGCTCCATTTTGTGCAATGAGTAATGGAAATTCCATTTATTCCTTCCTCCGTATCAACTTACATTTCTATTTTGAAATTCTAGAAACACCATTTTGTTTCCATTGTTCTCTTATCTTCTTTTCTATGCCCATGAAATAGCGGCCAGTATTTCCATAATCCTATTACTATAATAAGATCATGCAAGATCATAATATGAATGTGACTTCATTAGAGGGTGAACGACTGAAGCAAGAGCCATCTCAATCAACTATTACGCAAGAAAATGTTACCCTATGAAGAAAAAATGGTCTGCAAAGTGATTCAATACCATTGCACAATACAAGTATAACCTAAAGACTCTACACATCTTTTTCATTCCTTCATTTGCTAAGTAAAACATTATTACCCTGCTTCTTGTGCTAATCAACTCGGTTCAAGGGTTTTATAAAAAATTTGCACTCATCAATCAGCCTAGTGTTAGAGTGACCGCCCTTACTTTTTGTCTTCTCAACATTTTACTACATTGTACTGTACCCAAGAAACAAAGGACTTTCAATGAATCTACTAAAAAACCCTCTGGACATTTCTCTTGCTCACTATTATCACATTTTACTGTCCTTCTTGGACTGTTCTTACCCTGAATTGGCACTGTCTTACTTATCGTTTCTTGTGAAGTGTAGCATGAGTTGAAATACCATCCAGCCCAAGATATTTGTATTTTTCTGTAATTCTTGTAGTCCTATAGCACATGATCTTTCAACATGTAACTTCCTTAGAAAATTTCCAAAATTATCAATGGTAAAAGAAAGGTGAGAGTTATTCCCATTTTCCATCCTTGAACCAATTATACAAAAAGTATTGTAGATTCAAGGCCACTGAGGCATTGAGATTGTCAAGACTGATGACCTCATCATTACATGGAAGTCATAAATATTTCTAGAAAGAAAATTTTCATGAAAGAGTGACATGCTATGGATATATCTCTCATGCTCAATGATATTGTTGTCACTGGATTAATCATTTCAAGCTCAATGTATTTATATCTTGAGATAGACTTGTGAAAATGCCTAGGGTTTTGCACTTTTATTCACCTGAAATGCCAACCAAATTTGAAGATCTTGTATGGAAATTTTCCTTAGCATAATCAAGATCTAAAATCTGTGTTTGATTACCAACTTTATTTCCCTATCACTCTAAAAAAAAAAAACTCACTTTGGTATAAGACTGCCACTTATATCATCTTCTTTGTCTTATATGACCTTCAGACCATCCCTATAAGGCTGTACAGTCCCTTAAACAATGCTTTGTGGCATAGGGATTTGTTTTTTCCTCATTGTGATCTATCATCTCTTACTTGAATGAAGATGCTATCACAACCAGTTTCATGCTTTTTCGATTCCATGTAATTACTGCCCACTACCAATGCATTCTATAGGTGAGTTACTTATTTTTCTCAAATTAGCTTAACTATTACTTGTGAATAGTCATTGCATTATGATTGTCTTCCGCATTACTTAATTTTTAATCTTTTCATAGTGATGATGTTGTCACAAATGTTCTGTTCTGGAAACAAAAAAGTGATCCCTTTTTCCTGCTTAAGCACATGAACATAAACCATGCTTTCACTACCTCATTTACCATGCTCAAGGTACTTTCCCTTCATCAATATATTTACTGTCATGACAATGAGCAGTTATCTTACCATTGTATCTAGTATTTTCACACATTAGACATTGCATTATTGTTTTATGATCACTGTCATTGAATGTTATGAATTTCTTATGGATCACTATCTCTATTACAACCTGAAACATTTAGGACTGCATTCCTTCTTACTGTGACTTGAGACATTGATTTTAATCTGTATTCATGCATCCTCAGGCCTTCACATATTGAAACAATGATTTTTGTTATGTGATGCAATGTATATTACCACTGTGGAATACCGCTTAAACCAATTAGAATCATTGAAACCACCATATTTCTAATGGGAAAAATATTATAGCACCTTATATACTACTTCTACTATGAATTCTTGGCCTTCCTTGCATATAATGTGTTGCTTTTCCCTATTTTCATTCTTTTCATTGTAATCCTAATGAGCAAATATTTGTTATTTGTGGCAATGAACCAAATAACTCACTGTTATGAATGATACATACCTACTCTATAGGACTACAAGCATGGAGACCCCTTTGATGTACAATGATGCAAATACACCTTTACTTCTCTCATGTAACTGAGAGGACAACATGTTGGGCTCAACCTTTGTGGGAGCCACATTTTATCCCACATGCTGAAAATAGATGAAACAAAATAGTAACAAAGATTTCACTTATACCTACACAAAAATAAAACATGTTAGATAAAACATAACATATGATAGGTGTGTTTGATAACTCTCTTGTTTTCCTAGACATCTATGGTATGCTTGGCTATTTGAATGCACATGAGGATCAAATTATATGCTTATAGATGCATGCTCATAGTTTGATTGGTGATCCATCATTGCTCTAATAACACTTTTTTCACATATGCAGGGAACCTAGGAGCAACAAGGAGAGCATCAATTGGAAGTAGGACAAGTGAGAGGGACCAAAAATGATGCAAAAAAAGGCAACCAAGATTCGTCATTTAGGCAATGATGGGTCCCCTTTCTCTTTATGTGCATTCTTTTCCTTTTGTATCTATAAATGTATAATGTTTTCCATTATATGCATTCATGCAGTCAGTCTCACAACTTGTGTGGGACATCCTACTTTTATATTATCAATAAAGACTACAATTTTGGAAAGATTGTGCATTCTCTTCTATGTTATATGCATTTGCATAATGCAATGTAGTATTGTAGTCTTCTGATTTTGTTTATGCACATAATGTGACATAGCAGATTTAAAATGTACCCTCTTTTCACTTGTAAAATATAAACAACACTACCTATTTGGGCTAGTAGCAAAAATAGGTAACATGAATGTGAAATTCAATATGATGCTTTAAATGCTTAGAAAATGAAAATATATGATGCATATGAATGAAATTTTATCAACTAACTACTATTGTGATGCACTACGTTGGATGCAAGAAATGAAACAATCCTCTTGAAGGGATGGGGAGTATCACTCAAGAGAAGAGCTTGGTTAATTAGTAACCCTTAATATGCCTATTTGATCTATCACACACTCACAACCTAGTTTGGTCAAGTTGAGTCAAGTTAGTTAAGGAATTGGTAAGTAAACCTTCAGCCATAGTTTGGGAACGATTTGCATTGATTTTTGTTTTAAGTCTTTAATTGTTATTGATTTGGAATATGTGATTAAGTCTTTGTGTTAAGTGTAAGTTCTTCTTCGAGTATTCATATTTATATATTAATTGATGAGTATATACATAGAATGTATATATGTATATATGTACATTTTTATGATAATTCATACATGTGAATATATACATGCATGCATATACATAGGTAGACGTATTTACACATACTCATGTATGGATATACCATATGCATGAGAATATTGATTGGACATATATGACATATATATATGTCTATACATTATGTATATACATATCAATCGATGAATATGTAAATATATGTGTTTATTATGGATATTAAGATAACACTATATGTATATAATATATATATTAATATATATGTATCTGAGTACATTAAATACATACATATTAATATATGTATATATGTATATAATCGTTAGTATATATATATGTGATTGGAAAATAATGATTTAATAAACATGTATATATGTTAATAATAACTAATGGAAAAACATACTCTTTGGAAGTCCTTTTTTGAAAGATAAGTGAGCTCAGGGAGGACCAAGTTTATTTTTCTGAGCTGATGGAGAAAGAGCATACGACCAAAGGTAAAGGTAAGAAAGTTTCAAAAGATGATGAGAAGGGCCTTGTTGTTAGAGGGAGAACTAAGTGGAAAAAGGCCTTTGAGGGAGAGAAGGAGTTGTTGGACATGATCGAGAGGCACAAAAGCCAGGAGCTCGAGGTGGCCAAAACCTTGAGCAGTTTGAATTAGTGTCTCTTCTTTTGTTGTTTGTTTCTTGCTAGGTTTCGATTTTCTGTCTGTTATTTTTCTGTTTTGTTGTTGTTGGGTTCCGTGGTTAGTCTAACATTGTATCTCTTGTTTGAAACCCATTTTGTCTTGTTTCTTGGCTATTGGCATGTTGTTGGTGTCTAATTGTAGTAGTTTTTTAGCAGCATTTCATTCCTTTTTGTGTAAAGGGTTTCAGGTCCCTTCAAAACCTATTTTTCCCATATAATCAAAACTAATGGCAACACATATAATGTTCATATGGAAGTAAGTTCCATGCAAAGTGCATAAGTATATTGTATGCAAAATAAATAATTTTTAATAAAAAATGTTTGGGTGCTTAAGTTTGCACTAAATATAAAGCGATACATTTCATTGAAGTTGCTAGAAATAATAATCTATACACAACTTGAACGCAATGCTAAAACAAGAAATATAATGCAAGTATAAGTCAAACGCCTAAGAGCCACACTTTTCCAAAACAAAGTAGAAGACTTTGTCAAGCCACAAGTTGGCTGAAGAAGTCAACTTGTGTTGCAAATAGAAAACTTGTGGATAAGAAATTTTGAGTTTGAATTACTAAAAAAAGTCATTATTATCACTTGAAAAAGGCGACTCATCCATTTTAGAGAAGCTAGAAATGAGAGGACTGTTTATGTGTTTGCAAGTTGAGTATTTTAGCAGCCACCTTTCATTTTGGTTGTTTGAGTTGATGCATTTAGAGGGGGAATTAGTTTTATTGTTGAATGGTGGCAATAGGTAGAGAAAAGGTGACAGTTTCGAGAGCTTTTTTGTAGCTTTGAGTTTCTCAATTTTAAGTATAAATAGAGGAAACTTCTCTACCTTTTGGTTCACTCATTCATTCTGGTTTCTTCTTATTCATTTGTGATTTTGGAGTTTTTTTTGTAGTTATCTATGCAAGAGAGATTCTAAGAGCTTAGTGAGGAAAAATATTTTGTTTTATAGTATTTGCATATTGTTGAGAGCTTTGTGAGAGATTAGGATTGGAGATAGGTTGATTCTAGAAGGAGTAGCAAGCGTGATTGTGGAATTGAGCTTGGGAAGCAATATCTTTGTTGGGAGCTATAAATTCCAAGCATGCTGAATTTACTTTTCTATTCTTTTTTATGTTGAAATCATTTTTGAATGCAAGTGTTTGAGAAAAGATGTATTTTTTGTTATGTTGAACATGCTTGTTTGATCTTTGGATTATTCTTATTTTAAAGAGCTTGCATAATCATGGGGTGATTTATTATGAAACCTTAATGGTTGATACTGTATATATATTTATTCTTTATGTTGGATTTTTTGTGGTTATATAAGATAATATTAGTGTATTAGCTTAAATACCTAAATTGTCATAGACTACGTATATGCTTCATAGGTTGTAAAATATGGAGAATAATTTTACCTTGAAGTACTATGTTGAGTTTACCATTTTTTAATCCTATATGTTCATGTATGATTAATTTGGTTATTCCTAGGGTTAGGATAATCCATAGATGAAAGTAACCTATTGGTCAGTAAGAACTATTAGATGGACATCACCTTTCAAGATAAAAGTACATTATGATTGGAAAGAGTATGAATGATCAAATAAAAAATTGAGCTAAGGGGTGGGTGAACATACGATTTCTCTTTTGAGCGAATAATTATATTAGAAACTTTGGCCAAAGTAGTGTAAGTAGCCACTATTTACACTATTGGTTCACTGTGAGCCAAGTTTGCAAAACTAGGATGGGAATGTCATATATGTAGGTTGTAGCCAGTGTATGATAGCACTAGATTATGTTGGACACAACACCATGATCAGGAAGGCTAGTATTATGAGGTTACCAACCCAATCTCTTCATCGAAGGGTAGGGCCTTATTACTAGTTAGGTAGATGTGTGGGGGATAGTAGTAAGCTTGTGGTTGGCGAAAAAGTGCTTGAGTGATACTCTCCCTCATACAGTTGGATACTGAAATTTGAGGATGTATGCCAACAAGGACATCTGGAACATTTGTATCTCTATTTCATTAATCTCATGGTAGCTAAGTATGTATCATGTATTTCTATCTTTATGTAAGATTGAAAATGGAAAAAATGTTATCATTACATAGGATTATGTAATATGAAATAGTTACCTGGAATATGTAATATTTCTTTATAAATGCAATGGGATTATTTCAAATGTGCATCATATTATTGAATTAGAAAATAATTTTTTTATAGCTATATGTTGGTAAATATAAACTATTCACATGTGGGTGAAAACATAGTTAAATTCAATTGCGTAAAACATTTGATTGTTACATCAAACACCTTGCTTCTAGGTATGATGGAAATATTAGAGTAATTAGGGCATTATATGGAAGTGTCCTAATGGATATAACCAGGGAGTTTATTTCTAAGCTTTTTAGACTCAATTTGGCTGCACAAGTAAGGTTATAGACCTTGCTTCTTTAAAAAAAAAATACCAACAAGATAAGAGTAGCTTCAAAGTGAAATTGATCCATAGGCTT
Source organism: Sequoia sempervirens (assembly GCA_007258455.2). Lineage (NCBI taxonomy): Eukaryota > Viridiplantae > Streptophyta > Pinopsida > Cupressales > Cupressaceae > Sequoia > Sequoia sempervirens. The sequence continues at coordinate 96,720 of VDFB02357465.1, read as the reverse complement.
AGACAAAAAGGCTACATAGGAAGGTGATTGAGAATCCCTGATAATGAATCTAAGTGTTTTGATGTCAAGTATTTTGAAGACTATTTTAGAAGAACATATTGGGCATTATGCTAGGTGTTGGGAGAAGATGCACACTTAGAAATACAAATACCTCTTATGTATATGGCTATTGATATATAACATCCTTTTTTTAATAAAGACTTTGACTATGCCAACTTTTCAGTCTAGGCTATTCACAATCAGCTCCTGTACATTAAGAGAAGTGGTAAGGAGGTTAATTTCAAGTGGTATTCTCTCCTTTTCCATATGCTTTTTTACAAAGGGAAATATCATTTGAGCAGAGTTTTACAATTGAACATGAATGATAAAGAGGGGAACAATCTCCTAGTGCAATGTTGGACCCATATTTGGGACAAACATTGTAGTGAGTCCAACGATGTTATTTTTTAGAATTGCTTTGTAAGACAAGTCATGGCAAGGTTGGGTCTACCTGGAATTAGATTGCACAAAGAAATTTTGGATTTCCTTAGTCCCAAGGATAGGAGGCCAGAGTTAGGAGTACGACATAACTGGAGAGATTATTACCTCTATGACATCTCAATTGTTATTAGAATGTATGGGTGCCCTCAAGCCCCCATGTGCTACCCAGATATGTGTCACCCAGGTTGGAATTCATGGAAATTATATGGAAATTGAATGAGATTGATCAATTTCATTTAAGGAAACAAAAGAAAGTCTTTTTTCCCTTATGTTACTGCCTTTCCAGATTTCACTTCAACCAGAGACAACTTAGGTAGGGTGAAATAAATGCTTGGATTACAAGTTAGTTTAGGTAAAAGTCAGGGATTTTAACCCTAAAGGTTTCATACATGAGGTCAAGAAAATTATTAGAAGGTCTACTTTTTTCCACCAGGTTTATGAAAATGAAGGTGTCATAAGAAATTTTAAGGATGAATATGAGGTAGGAAATAGAAAGGTGATATGGATTGCATTCATCAAGGAAAAGGCTACCAAGCCAAAGAAGGATAAGGATTATCCTAGAGAATTTTATGATATTGATGACCCAATTGCCAAGATTTAGGTAGTGTTGAATAGTTTTAATAGAGTTATAGGTAAGGCGCCTTCCCTAGAAGAGAAACCAACAAAGCGGCCTAGACCTGAACTTTCTATTAGAAGGTCCCAAGGGCTTGTTATTAGAGAAAATGTGCAATTATAATCACCATAGGTCACTCCCTCTCCTCCCCCTCAAATAACCAGTCTGGATTCTCCCCCAAGAGAGAAACCATAGAAGAGGATGAGAGTTGAGAAACAACCATTTTTGGTTGACTATCCCATCAATCCAAATGAAAGTGAAGATGTTCATAAGACCAAATATTGTTGGCCTTCTTCAACAAAGGTTTGGGTTGGACGTGGCTTTGGGGAGAGATAACCTCAATGATGTGAGGGAATTTCCATGTTCACAATTCATTTATGATGATGAGTTTGTAAAATCCCACAAGTTTAAATATTTTTTTATGAGAGCGAAGAGGAAGGAGTACCATAAAAGAGTTTGATTGGCACACGAAGATGTGCCTAGAGAAAAGTATGATGAAGTAGCTACAAATTTAAGGGTAGAAATGAATTTTGAGTCCAAACATTAATCCTAAAGAAGGGAGAAGAATGGTGCAAGATAGTGGATTGGTACTAGTCCCTGAATGGGATATTGCTTCTGAAATTGTCTTTGATACTATTAAGAAACAAGAAGGAGAAGTTTTCTCCATAAAAGAGGAATCAAAGATGGAATTGTCAGGATTAGGGTTCAACCCACATTGGGAATCCCTTGCAATCTGGGCCCTTGCCCCAACTACAAATAAGCCTATGATTGTTGAAGCATTAAAGGATATCAAAGGGAGATTGATTGTAAAGAGGATGTCTGACACCTCTTCCCCTAAAGCTGTTGTATTAGTGGTAGATGTTTCCAAGTTTAATGAAGCTACTTTTCAAAGGTTGCAAGAAAGACTTAATACATTGTTGAAGGAACATATTGATATCATGGAAGCTTACAACCAGTAGCAAGTATTATTGGCTCAAAAAAATCCCTTCTTGTAAGTATGTAGGAAGCAATATCCTCTTCTACAAATCCCCCTACTCATGTGATGATTGAAAATGAAGAGCTTAAAGAAAAAATTAAAATGCTAGAAGAGCAATTGAAGAATGCTCAACAGACTCAGTAAAAGGAGAATGTGCACATTGCAATGTGCATCTTGGAGTACAAACTATCTAAAATATTAAGAAGGCTGGAAGATACCCATGTATCATATGTGAATTTGAGAGGTGCCATTACCAGAATAAGTGGGGATGAAGAGTGTCTCAAATGTATATTTGAAAAATGGAATCCTAGATTTACATATTTGGAAGGTATGTATAAGGGATATGCAAACACATTTGATGCCCCACCTAGCATCCATCTTAATTTTGATATTTTCAAGATGGCACAAAATTATAAAGGGTATATGGAAAGTATAGTTGAAGTTGCACAAGCAAAAATGAACTATCTCTTAAATGTTGACAATAGGGTTGTACCCCACCTACTAGAAGATAATTTTGGGAGTAGAAGACCCTAGAGAAATGGAAGGATGGTTTCAATATTGTAATCCCCACACTCCTGATTTGAAAAGATGACAAAGTTGATATAAATGATCTTAATTCCTATTCAGACAGGTTGGTCAATGCAAATCCTAGCATGAATTTTTTTTATAAAGAGACTAGTGCTTTACTTGATGCCAAGTATCATCAAAATTTGAAGAATGTGGAAACACTCTTAGCTCATGACTGGACTTCTAAGGATATGTTTAAGGAATGGAATGAAAAATTATAATTGTTTACTCGGCCTATGAGTGGATCCATGTTTTTATTCCTATGCCTCTTGGTTGAGATTCTGGTTGTCAGAAAGGTCTGGGATGAGGTTCTTTGCTTGTTGCTTCCCTTATAAAAGGGAATCCCGAGCCTCATTCAAAGGGTTTTGATTTTTTTATCTTTCATCTATGTAAGCTCTTTTTGTACATTTTAAGCTATTTGATAGCACATATAGGAAATTTTGTAATTTTTCTCTATAATAACAACAAATGACTCAAATACTTAGTGCATTTCTTTAATTTTGAATATCAACCTATCTTGCTCTCCAGTATTGTATTCACTATCTTTTGACTCAAAATAATCAAGGGTTATTTATAAGTTCTCATATCACATCATGTGCTATGGATGTTTAATTGTTAGCTTTTGTTCAAGGAATGGATTAATATTGCTTTCAGTTATTCATCAAAGATTGTGTGAATGCAATAAGGATTTATAAGTAGTGTGATAAGAGTTGTTCTTTTCTTGGTTTCTCATTGTAAGGTGACAAGGTTATAAGAAGCCATGAGTTGGTCTGTTGTAGGAGTATATTTCATTTTCTGACTCTATTGCAGATAAAACACTGATCAAAATAATTCATAAAGTTTGAAGATTGATGCAAAATCACATATCAAATCAAAAATCAAAATTTTACTTTACTAGAAATTTTATAACACTATGAAGAAATGACCACTTACCCTTAGGTTCTCACTAACTTGCTATTTGTTAATTTAGGAATGCCTGTAGTTGTAAGTTTGTAACTTGCCTATGATCAAGGTTCCAAGTCCAACTTCTGATTCGAGAGCTCACAAGATTAGAACTGAACAAAATGTGCAAGAATAAATCAAAGTTTAGATTGTATTTATAAATCCATATTTGGCGAATTCCATGGGATTTTTAAATGGTATAGTAAAAATTTGTGAATCCCTCAATGATTATAAAATGATATTTTTAAATGTTGGGTGAATCAAACCTCAATGGAGCACATACGTTGTAATTTTCAAGGTGATTATGGCCCTACGATTAGCATGGAGGTGTCATAGTAATTGGAAAAATGTGTCCTCAAACTTAATTATTTTTTAATGTTATTGGCAAAATGGGTCCTCATAAGCAATTATTTGTAAATTTTCATTGGTGAAATGGGTCCTCATGTGCAGTGAACATTTAATGATGTTGGTGAAACGTGTTTGGATACATAATGTCATTTTAATAGTATTGGAAAATATGTAGGTGAATTAATACATTCTTTTGAGATTCCAAGTGAAAATATTAATCAGTTCGTTTGAAACACGTAGTTTGTTATGATTAAAATATTACTTACTTAAACCTCATAAAAAAAAATGATGGAAAATAGAAATGCATTGGACCAATAATTCATAAAATCTGGGTGATTTGTCCTCCTTGTTGGATGCGATTTATTTTCCAATTTCGACTTGGATGATATGAACTATTCAACAATTGATGAAGATTCACCACTCAAAAAGTCCCTGGAGTACCCTAAATATATACAAGTGTGTAGATGGCCTTTGCACAAATTTTGATGTAGGGGGTTCATTTTAATGTTCTGAATCCAAATGTTTCTAGAATGATTGTTCTTTGGTAATCAAATGTTTCTTGTTATTCTTGAAAATCCTTAATTGTACAAATAAATGTGTTTAAATACCAAGTCATAACAATTAACACCATAAATGTGTATCAAGTTGGCTCATAATAGTTAGTAGAAAATGGTGGTTGAAAATTTAAATTTTAGAAACTTAAACTTGGGGAGAATATGTGCAAATGAAGCTGAAATAACTAGTGAATATATAAAAATATATGTACAAAACTTGAATCAAACTTAGTCCATAAGTATGCCACTTTGGTGCAGGAGCACCTAGTCAGTTTCATGCCTCCATGAGGCAATTTTTTTATTTCTTGGTTTTGGTTTGCATCTATTTTGTAATAAGTTCATTTTGACCATTTCATATGTGTATTTAGTCCTTGTTAGGTTGCTAGGTAGTTTGTGGGATCAAGTTGTTACATTTTGAAAATGTTGTCATGTTGCAAAAATGTAAAAATGGGAATATGAAGGGTCAAAAGGTGAAAACAATGTTAGAAGTCAGTTTTTTTTGGTTGGGGAAGTTTTGGTGAGTTTAAAAAAATATTTTTGAATGTTGGTTGAAGGTTGGAAAGTTGTAAATTTGAATTTGAATAAAAGAAGCGCCACGTTTTATGTGTTTTCAAGCAAAATCTATTGCTACAGAGGTCTGTACAGCCCCGTACAGGTTGCTAATGATCTAAGTTAATTTGGAATAGATGTTGGGGTGAATCTTATTTCATTTCCAATTGATTTTGTTTGATTTCATTGAGTTTGAAGGGAGTTTGAGTGATTTTTCCAAAAATAGTTTGTAAACTTAGGGTTTGAGGGTTTGATTGAATAAAATGGATTTGTGAGCCATTCCACCTAGTAGAAAATGCTCTAACTTGGTGGAATGGCATATTTAGGTGTAGGTTTTTCTTTCATGTGGTTTACAGGAGCAGGGGAGGCAGATTGATAAAGTTTGAGTGATGCCCTGGTTGATTTCCTTCATGTTTTAAGCAAAGAATGGTGGCTAAGAGTTAGGGTTTGATAAAGAAGTATTGGGAAAGTGTGGAAATCAGTTTGGTGAGCATAGGAAGACCCCATAAGGTGTGTCTAGGGTGTTGTTGAAGATAATTGAGACCTAGAGTATATAGAATCAATAAACCCCTATGTGAATAAGCCTAATTAGGGCTAAAAGGTCGCGTAGTAGTCCAATTTTGAGGATGATGTTTCAAAACAACCCTAACTAAATTTATGATATGTTTCCAAAGGGAAAAAAGGGTATTTGAAATGATGTTTGGTTTATGGTTTTGAGGCCTCCTCTAAAAGATATGTTCAAATTTCACTATTTGGAATGCTATAAGGCAATTTAAGGAATTGGTGAGAAAAGAGCCAAGTTAGGGTATTCTAAGTCGAAAGATTGTTTAAGTTTGATTGGATTGAAGACCCATGCCTTTCTCTACATCAAATTGGTATCAAAGCATAGGTTTTGATCATTTGAAGGAAAGAGGTTGAAGTTTGAAGAAGGGAAAATTGCAATTTGAAAGGACAAGATGCCTCCAAAGGGAAGTGCAACCATTGTTAGGGAAATAAGAATGATGAAGGAGTCTTAGGAAGCTATTTTAGCTAGACTTGTAGCATTGGAAACAAACCAAAGAAGAGGTAAGGCCACTGCAGATGAGAGTGACTAAGAGGAAGAGGAAGAGGGTGAGAATGAAAACCCTCAAAGAGGAGTCCAAGGTGATGATGAGTTGGACCCTGATGAAAGAAGAATGGTTAAGATGTTGAAGGCTGTTAGAGGAGATGCTTTTGAAGTGAAAATGGAATTTCCCATGTACAGTGGGAAAATGGATAGTGAAGAGGTGTTGGACTGGATTGATGTACTAGAAAATTATTCTAAATACAATGAGGTAGCAGATGAACAAAAGGTGAAGCTTGCTAAAACTAAGTTGAAAGGCCTTGCCCTAACTTGGTGGAATTATGTGCAGGAAGAGGGAGTGAAAAAGGGAAAAGTAAAAAATAATTCATGGGATAGAATGGTGTCTAAAGTTAAGGGACAATTTCTACCTAGTGACTATGCAATTCAAACCTTTAGGAAGATGCAAAATCTCAAGCAAAAGAGATTGATGTTATGGCCTACACAAAGGAGTTTCATAAATTGAGCATTAGAACAAGTCATATTGAGGATGAAGTTGAAAATATAGCAAGGTATATGAATGGGTTAAGGTTCAATATACAAGATGAAATGAGTATGGCCACCCCAAGAACGGTTGAAGAATGTTTCCAATTGGCTGTTAGGGCCAAAGAGAAGTTTAAGAGAAGGTAGGAGAGATAAGGTAGAGGCAGAGGAAACACCTCTAGAGGAAGAGGTTCATTTTCCAACTCAAGGCAGTCATATGAAAGCCAAGAAGATGTGAGCAAGGGCCAAGAATAAGGGGCAGATTAGAGAGGTGGATTTAGAGGTAGTGGATTAGGTTTTAGAGGTAGATTTGTAGGAAACGGAAGAGGTTCACAAGGATTCATAGGGAGATGCTATTAATGCAATAAATTTGTACATCAAGCATGGTAGTGCAAGGAAGATCAAGCTTCTACTTCACACGACAGTGAAAGAAGGAATCAATTGGTGCAAGAAGAATACAATGAAAGTGTAAACTCAACACCACATCATGCTGCTCTAGAAGTTGGAGAATCATTAATAGTCAGAAGAACAGTCATCAAAGCATCAAAGGAGAAGGAACCAATGCAAAGGACACTCTTCAAAACAACTTGCAAATGCATGGGTAAGGTATGTAAGGTTGTAGTTGATTTAGGCAGTACTGATAATATGGTGTCCATTGAAATGGTTGACAAACTTAAGTTGGAAAACATACCACATGATACTCCCTATAAAGTTTCTTGGTTTAATGAGGGTTAGTGTGTTTTGGTTAATGAGCAAGCTTGGGTTGGGTTCAATATAGGAGGGCACAAAGATAGGATTCTATGTGATGTGTTTCCTATGGATGTATACCATCTATTGCTAGGGAGGCCTTGATAGGCATGCAATGTATGCTAGTAGGAGAAATACATATGAGATTGAAAAGGATGGAATCTCTTTTACTTTGACTCCATTGATAGAAGATGATAAGGGAAAACTAAGGCAACCAATGTGATAATGTTAGGAAAAAAGGAATTCATCAAAGTAGAGAAAGGAGAGAACGTGAAATTTGTCGCCACTACTAAGCATGGAGATACTAAAACAACATATTTGAAGAATAAATCGATTTTGGAGGGAAATAATATTGAGTTAGTGTCAAAATCTGATATGTTGAATGTAAAAGATGAATTGATGTTGCAGACTCAAGGTTGGATTCAAAGGTATGTTGATGTGAAGTTAGAAGAGGTGTTTTATTCATTATTTTCCAAAGTGGGTAGTGTTCATTCAAAGGTTGGTAAACTTGAGGTTGGTCATTTCATATCAGAGGTTGGTAAATCTGAGAAAGAAGTCGATATAGGGGCAAAGTATTTGATGGAAGAGATGGAAAGGAAGAGTGAAAGGATCAAAGGTAAGTTTCTAGGGGAAAAGAGCAAGTTCAAGCCTACCATGGAAGTGAACAAGAAGGAAGTGCATTTCAAGGATGGAGTACATAAGGTAGCAGATAAAGATGCAGATTTACCAGTATTATTAGGTGAAGCACATACCAAAATTCATCCATCAAGTGAAGGAAAATAGTCTCAAGGAAAGGACCGGTCAAAGGCAAGAAACAATGCATGTTTTCAGTACTTGACTCATTGGAAGGGATTGCCAAATGGAGGTTCCACTTGCAAATCAAAAGATGGCATGAACAAACCTAAATCCATGGTTGCAACACTGTCCTCAAAGGGACTTGAGTCAATTTTTTTCCCGGGAGTATGGTGTAGGAGCACCTAGTCAGTTTCATGCCTCCATGAGGAAATTTTGTTATTTCTTGGTTTTGGTTTGCATCTCTTTTGTAATAAGGTCATTTTGACCATTTCATATGTGTATTGAGTCCTTGTTAGCTTGCTAGGTGGTTTGTGGGATCAAGTTGTTACATTTTGCAAATGTTGTCATGTTGCAAAAATGGGAATGTGAAGGGTCAAAAGGTGAAAAGAATGTTAGAAGTAAGTTGTTTTCGGTTGGGGAGGTTTTGGTGTGTTTAAAAAGGTATTTGTGAACATTGGTTGAAGGTTGGAAAGTTGTAAATTTGAATTTGAATAAAAGAAGAGCCTTGTTTTTTGTGTTTTCAAGCAAAATTTGTTGATGCAAAGGCCTGTACAACCCCGTACAGGTTGCTAATGATCTAAGTTAAATTGGAATCAATGTTCGGGTGAATCTTCTTTCATTTCCAATTGATTTTTTCTGATTTCACTGAGTTTGGAGGGAGTTTGAGCGATTTTCCTGAAAACAATTTGTAAACTTAGGGTTTGAGGGTTTGATTGAATAAAATGGATTTGTGAGCCATTCCACCTAGTAGAAAATTCTCTAACTTGGTGGGATGAGAAATTTAGGCATAGGTTTTTCTTTCATGTGGTTTGTAGGAGCAGAGGAGGCAGATTGATAAAGTTTGAGTGATGCCCTAGTTGATTTCCTTCATGTTTTAAGCAAAGAATGGTGACTAAGAGTTAGAGTTTGATAAAGAAGCATTGGAAAAGTGTGGAAATGAGTTTGGTGAGAATAGGAAGATCCTGTAAGGTGTGTCTAGGGTGTTGGTGAAGAGAATTGAGACTTGGAGTATATAGAATCAATAAACTCCTATGTGAATAAGCCTAATTAGGCCTAAAAGGCAGTGTAGCAATCCAATTTTGAGGATGATGTTTCAAAACAACCCTAACTAAATTTCTGATATGTTTCCAAAGGGAAAAAAGGGTATTTGAAATGATGTTTGGTTTATGGGTTTGAGGCCTCCTCTAAAGGATATGTTCAAATTTTACTATTTGGAATGCTACAAGGCAATTTGAGGAATTGGTGAGAAAAGAGCCAAGTTAGGGTTTTCTAAGTTGAAATATTGTTTAAGTTTGATTGGATTGAAGACCTCCACCATGATTTGCATCACACTTGTTGAAGTATGATTTTTTTAAATCATTCTATCAAAATAGAGCTAAAATTAAATGGGAATCAACATAGATATACAAATTTCAAAATTACAAATATCTTAAATAAAGATTATGTACAATTTAAATATGCTTAATTTAAATTATGACAAATAAAAAATACATTTAAAGTTCAAAAAAACATTACCAAAACCAAAGAGGAGTTGTTAAGCAAATAAATAAAATATCATTTTCCTTAAAGGTAATTTTTTTATATAAATTGTATATAAAAGGTTTATTTGACTTGAGAATGGTCTTTTGTTAATTTTGTTGAGAGAAAATGTTATTTTATCAGCATGTTAGATCATGTATATGGTAAATATTGAACAGTTTTGAGGCTTGTCCACTGCCATTTGAGAAGAACTTAGGGTCCTGAGGTATATTTTTAACTCATTAACATGGACCCAAATTAATCAACTACTTAAGCAACTTTTGATGTATATTATACCTTGTAGGTTTAGTTTGGTTCATACCCAACAAGTAAAACAAGAAAAATATAATGATTCCTTTAAGCCCTTATAACTATGTATAGAATTTGTAAGGTTGTTTACAAAATGCTAAAGGGAAAATTATGGAAATCTATACTAATGTGTTCTTTCTATTCCATCTTCTTTTGAAGTATATTATAGCTTTTAGATTTAATCTGGTTCATACCCAACAAGTAAAACAAGAAAAATACAATGATTGCTTTAAACCCCTATAACTATGTTCAAAATTTGTAGCGTTGTTAACAAAAAGCTGAAGGGAAAACTATGGAAAACTGTATTAGTGTTTCCTTTCTATGCCATCTAATTTTGATGTATATTATAGCTTGTAGGTTCTTTCTGGTTCATACTCAACAAGTGAAATAGGAAAAATACAATGATTCCTTTAAACCCCTATAACTATGTACATAATTTGTGGTGTTGATTACAAAATGCTGAAGGGAAAACTATGGAAAATTGTATTAATGTTTCCTTTCTATGGCGTCTTCTTTTGATGTTTATTATAGCTTGTAGGTTCAATTTGGTTCATACTCAACAAGTAAAACAGGAAAACACAATGATTCCTTTAAATCCCTATAACTATGTATAGAATTTGCAGCGTTGTTACAAAATGTTGAAGGGAAAACCATGGAAAATTGTACTAGTATGTCCTTTCTATGCCATCTGCTTTTGATGTATATTGTAGCTTGCAGGTTCAATCTAGTTCATACCCAACAAGTAAAACAGGAAAAAAACAATGATTCCTTTAAACCCCTATAACTATGTTCAGAATTTGTAGCGTTGTTAACAAAAGCCGAAGGGAAAACTATGGAAAACTGTACTAGTGTTTCCTTTCTATACCATCTTCTTGAAAAGCCTTATCATGATCCTTGTTTTGTTTCTCCAACCCCACTCTTGATGTGTATAGACAATAAATATTACACACAACCTCACCAAAACATGTTGTATCTATTGTTGCAAGGAATTCTTGTTAACAACTATAACTGGGAAAGTGGCATTCTGAGAGTAGTAGTCACTCACACTTCCCTTGATTGCTCTACAAAATGTGATGAATTAGTCAATTCAACTACAAAATCTTAAATATGTTTTGAAATGATTAAATTGATTAAAGACATAATTTTTTTCAGTCTACAATGAATATTTTTTGGATTAGACAATGCAAATGCAACTTTTCTCTTTATCAATGTCTGTGATCGCATTCCATGATCCATCATCAAGATGGACAATCAAGAGACAATTTTTCATATCATATTTCATAATTCAACATAAGATGAATTTTTCAAATCACTTTCACCCTGATGATGAAATTTCATCTGAAATGTTTGATGAAAGGAAAAAAACCTCACATAGTTTAATCTAAAAAACATTCAAAATGATTGAATCAATTTAATTGCAAAATGTCTTGAATGAGGGTTGAAATGACTGTGTGGAAAAATTCCATGAAACAATCAATAGTCAACTAATCTACAAAATATCTCAAATGGGTATTGAAATGAATAAATCACCTGATGAAAGGACCATGGCCATGGCTACCCACTACTATAAAATGTGCTGCCCATTTCTTAGTAGCTTCATAGATCTTCTCTTTTAGGTTCCCAAATACAACGTGGGTTTCTTCCTTCACCTTGTAATGCTTGCAGACATCCAAAGCTCGCTTTAGTATCTTTTGGGTAGTCTTTGCTTCAACACTTTCCATAAGGTGAGCCACCTAGCTACTCACTATGTAGGTTGCAAGATACAAATAATAACATATAATTAATAAGTACAGAAGATTAAAATTGTCTCATGGAAAGAAAATTAGAGATATCTATGTGTCCTATTCTTACCAGGGCCAGAGGAGGCACAGACAGGGGGTTGAACATGGAGGAGTATGAATTTATAAGATTGACGAATATTTGTGTGTGGAGCCAAGAGATTCTTACAAGCCCATTCACAGGCCTGCATGCTCTCTTGGCTTTCATCTATTGCAACCACAACATTCACCCTTTTCATTTGCATATGTTCTTCTTTTTCTTCTTTTTCCATATGTGGTGCTTTTGCTTCTTCTCCCATATCATTTGGTTCTTCCTCTTCCATATGCGGATCTTCTTGTTTTTGGCTTGTCATTGTAATAAGATATCTATGAATTTTATTCTCAACCTATTGGTAATATGAGAAAAAATAGACTTATATAGAGGAAATATGTTTGCAAATCTAACCTTGGGAACTATCATTCAAAACTAGATAGGAATGGCAGGTGCTTGTTGCTTTCTAAAAATTGGATTCTTTATTGGTAGTTACCTTATCTTTTATCTACATTGTTCTAGGGCTCCTAAGATTTCCTATGACAAAGTTTAGTACTGATTGAGGTTGTGTTAAAAATTTCCAAAAAAAAAAATATTTGTCATAAGAAATGGACTGCCACTATCCATCTAAGGACTCGGGAGATGGCAGGTGTCAGAGTGAATGATTTATTTCAACAAGGATGTAATACTTTTCCTATTTCTTGACTAGGATGGCAGGTGGCACTGTGATGAATAAAATAGAATAGAATACTTTTAATGTCCACGAGACCAAAAGAAGGCCTATGGGATAGTGACCCTTGCTATTTTAGCATTGTGAAGTGCTTTTCTCTTGCCATTTAGTTTGATAATGATCTCTCCCATTCTGCCCACCCATTCCATGCTGAATAAATCTTGAAAATTTGTAGTTGTTAACTCACTTATGTAGCTTCCCTTGATGTCACTGTAAGCTTTACAATCTAGGATAAAATGCTTTTCTGTTTCCACATGCCCTGCTGCACATAAGATACAAACCCTCTCTTCCCAAACTTATTTTGGCCTTTTCCATCTCCCCGTTTCACACCGAAGACAATGTGAGTTAGTCCTCAATTGTGCTATGAGAATATTTGACCTCCATAGAATATTAGCCTCTATATATTCCTTTTGTTTATGGTCCAAGTTGGGATTAAATTCTTCTGCATAATACTTTTTCTTTCTCTCAACTGCCCTTGTCCACATAATCTTGCAAATTTTTTCAATCACATACAACTTTAATTCTTTACCATTATTAGACAAATCATTCAAGTGAATGCTCCACTTGTTCATCCACTTACAATTTTGTTTCATCCACGCCTTCTTTCTTTTACCTAAGGTACATCTAAAAACAAAATTTTGCCACCAATGAGCTTCCATTTGCTCAACCTTTTTCAAATATCTCAAAAGACTCACCATAGCAATGGCCTCAATAGGAATTTCCCTTGTTTCATCAAGAAGTATTTCATAGGGAACCAAAGCTTTTAGTTTGAATTTGCTTGTGATCAAATTCTTTTGAATTTGATTGATTGAGAAATTGTTGCCATTGAAGACATTTTAGAATTTGAAGTTAGAAGAATACATGTGGAAGTAAAATGTTGTTTTCTAATTTAGTAGTTACATCAACTGTCCTTTGGCCATTATACCAAGTGAATTTTGACAGCTATATATTGTTCTTTATTCTTATTCTTAAAGAAGTAATGTCAAACAAATGTTTATTGATGGATGTAAAAGAGATTCAAATTTAACATTTATAAAAAAAATAGTATAAAGATTAAAAATAGAGTTTTGCATTTAAGTTTGATCATTTATTTTTAATTATAACAAAATTTTCTTTTAAAATTTAGTTTAATCATTTAATATTTTGTTTTAAAATTTTATAACAAAAATTAGGAGTTGAAACTTTGAAAAAATAAGGAGAAAATAAGTATGTCTATTTTGTCAAGTTTTAGATGAAGATGACAAGAAGAGGTTTGAGAGTCATCAAAATTGATTCTAAAATTTTATTAGTGTGAAAATTTTCTCAAGGATAGGATACTCTACTTAGGGATGGAAGTGCACACAACTATGTATATCCTAGTGTGGTCATGCATTTTTACATGCATTAGTATCCTATACATAGTCACGCCTTGTTCAACTATTGAAGTTAAATTGTGATATACAACTAGAGTAAATTGTCTAATGGCTATTTATGGAATTTACCAACAATTAAACCCTAGGGGTGCTCTAACCATTTTTAAATGGATGTATTTGGAGTGTCTCAAATCTCGGTACTTGAGAAATAGGTGTTTTTCACAAAAATAGAAGTGTAAAGAGAGTTATGTAAGTCTAATATGTCCATGAAGTCCTAGGAGGTGTGTGTGTGTGTGTGTCGGGGAGGGGGGGGAAGTTTGATTGTGCTACTTTCCTCATACCAAAATCCTTTTTCATTTCCTTATTAACTTTTCCTTTTAAACATTAGCTACTTATTTCTAGTTATTTGAGATCAAATTATGGTTTGTGAGAAGAGATAGAGAAGTTTATGTGGGGAAATAATATTTTAAATTTGGAAGACACTAATATATGTAGTCTAATCTAAGTGGATACACAAGTGATATGCTTGTGTCCAAGGTGCACAAATAAAAAAGAACAAGGTATTAGAGGATGTAGAAGTGACATGGGCTAACTTTTGCATGCATGACATGATTTGAAGGGAAAATTAGGGTTCCAAATGGTCAACAATATTCTTCATTTTATTACTGGAACAAACGACAGTGGAACATGGGCTCAAGACAGTGGAACATTAATGACTATTTTGTAGAAAATACCAGATCTCAACAAGATTTGAGAGCTGGTGGACCTACTAAGAGTCATTCTCGACTGTTTGTGGATTGTAGGTCCTCACATGTAGATCGTAGACCTTTAGGACTGAGGCATAGGTTTAGAAGATCGAACTCGATTCCCTCTCGTCCTATCTGCTGACTAGATCACACCACACAACTAATTCTAGAAATTTTTGAAAATGATAGAGATTCAAACAGAAATAGATGCAATGGATCTTTTTAAAGGAATTATGAAAAATATTCAAAACTTTTTCATCACCTATATGAAGCCTTATAACTTGAATTGAAATTTATTATGTTTTCAAAGCAATAGGAGCCTGGGTCTGCCATGGGACAAAAAAAGGTTGCAAGCCATGGTGTGGCTCCCATCAATCCAAGACTATTAGCTCTTCAGCATAATCAAGGTTTCAAGGATCAGGAGGTGCATTCTGGGAAAAAGGATAAAGGAGACCTCTATGCTAAGCCACCTTTGCATAAGCAACAAGATTTTGTATTGGAAATGATCGCAAGGATGCAGTTTAGAGTGTGTGGTGTCAAAGGATTCAGAAGGACTTGTAGGATAAAGGAAAGGAGGGAAACCAATCTGAGAAAGGAAAGGTTTCAACTGAACAAAATGCTCAGAAGGATTGCATGCTGAATCTTGCTCTTTAGACTCTCTAGAATAACAATAAGAAAAAAGGCTCTAAGAGAAGAAGAAACAAGAAGACGACAAGAAAAAGAGTGTGTAAGTAGGTTTGGAGGTGCAAAGAAAACCCTCAAGATTATGCCATGCTGCATGCAGATGGAATAGAAAATAAAAAAGATCAACAAACATTGTCAGCAACTCAAAAGGGTTTTGTGCAAATCACATTTTCCGAAGATCTGTTGCAACCTCAAATCACTGATCTTAGAGGGAAGGCTCTGATTTGTAAGTTTTTAAACTTAACACCTCCTTTAGAAAAGTTAAGGGATTTTTTTTTTTTGAATGGGAGGGGGTTGTTAAATTTTTTTATCTAGACCAATCAAAGGGAATCTTTGTGGTGTTATTCCACATTGAGTAGAGGGATTTGGTGTATAAGGTAAAAACATGGATTTTTGACGGCTCAGGACTGTGTATGCAACCATGGATCCCTAATTTTAAGGTTTTAGATTTTGTGTCTAGATTTGCTCCTTTTTGGGGTCCAATTGCATGGTTTACCATTAGAATATAGGGAGCTGAATTTATTATAAATAATAGAAAACCATATTGAGATATTCTTAAGGAATGATCATTCTTTCTTTAGGAATCCTTCAAAGCCATTCAAAATGTGTTTATTGTTTAACATATCAAAAGACCCGCCAACCCAGATTCACTTGATCTATAAATTTGGTAAATGGTATCAGAATATTTTAGTGGAAACCCCAAAAAAATGTTTGTACAAACTGCCACATGTTAGGGAATAAGACAGAAAGTTTCCAAGCAGGGGAGGGTTATGAAAATAGGGAAGACGGGCATAGTAATAAGGATCTATATTTTACAAACCCTACAAAATTTCATGTTGAGCGATCATTGCCAGAGATGGAAGAGAAAAATTATAAGCTCTGTGATGATGATTCAACTACAAACCCTACAAATTTTCATGGTGATCAGTAACTATCAGAGTTGGAAGAGCATATTTTCAAGGACGATAAAAGTGAGCTAAGAGAAAAGACTAAAATGGAGATGGTAGTGCATGGCAAGCCTAAGATGAATACCTCACGCTCTTTACAAATTGTGAACAAGAAAGAGTTTTTGATGCTGTTGTATAGGGGTAATCCCTCCATTTATATTCCCCTGAATTTCCTCAAGTTTTAGAGCAACATATGGATTATATAGCTTGCAAGTTAATGTTTGAAGGTTGCTCGCTTTCCCTTGGAGCTCTTGCAAATGGGTGCAGGAGATAGGGGTTGTATTTCCCCCCTCTTTTGCTTGATACGTCTGCTCCTCAAGTAGGTACGACTAACCTAGAAATGAAAAGTGTCAATTAGCCAGGAGGCAGAGATGAGCTGCAAGTATTAGCCAATCAATTTCTAGTATTAGTAGGTTCAGAATTGTTTGATGAGATAGTAGACGAGATTGCAGAAAAGGATGGTTTGGGGGAACCAATAATGGGTACAGTAAGGAAATAGTAGAAAGAATACATGAGGAAAATTGGGATGAAGAAGTATTCTTGGAAGGAAGTAGAAGGTCAGATTAGGGCTCTCCTAAAAAAATAGACCAATATTATTGTATAGGGGATAAAGGGGCTCATATGTTAGATTGGAAATATTTAGAAGAGATCCAATAGGATCTTCATATAATGTTAGAGCAACAGCAAGAAGGAACTCATTTAATGGAACAAGAAAAGGCATATTTTGATTTCTCAACTCCCCTATCCATATCTCAGATGCCATCTCAATAAATTGTGAAGAAATCACCAGGTAAAAGGGGGAGGAAGTCAAATTTGACTAAACTTAAGTAGGAAATCGAAGCAGGAGTTCAAAAAACTATATTTGATTCTATCCCCAATTTTGCAAATAAACATCCAAGGAGATCATGTTGCTCTCCTCGTGTGCAATGAAGGTTTTATCATGGAATGTCAGGGGAATTAATGCCCCTAGCAAGTGAGCTTGTATCAAGCATCAAATTGATGCTTGTGGAGCTGATATGGTTTTATTGCAAGAAACAAAGCTATCTGGGGAATCATATGAAGCTACTATACAAAAATGGGTAAAGTGGACCTCCTCTCATTCTTTGGCATAAGGAGATTATGGGGGACTTGTAACACTATGGAACCCTAAATTAGACCAAGTTAAGGAAACAAGAAATGAGACTAACTTGAAATTGTTGGAGGTATCCAAATATAATATGAATTTATGCATTTTCAATATTTATGGGCCTACAACTGCTACTAATAAAAAGTATCTTTGGGAAGAGCTAACGTGAATCTTAGCTAGTTTGGGGGATGTAAAGATTGTTTTGGGTGGGGATTTTAATGCAATAGCTAAGCTTCAAGGAAAAATTGGGGGGATATGTCCGCCCCTCAAAGTGATCGAGGATTTTTCTTCCTTCATCTTCTCAAATTCCTTAAGAGATATTGTGCCACTTAAAGGGAAATATACTTGGACTAATCAGAGAAATTTTTTTTTGTAGATTGCAGAAAGGTTAGACAGATTCTTAGTGTCCCCAAATTGGTTGTTGGGACAACATGGTTTGGAATCATAAATTTTTCCTATGGTGGGTTCTGATCACTATGCCATTTCATTATCTATCTCAAATGCTTCCCTACCTAAAGGGAAGTAATCTTTCAAGTTTGAAAGCATGTGGCTTAGACATCCATAGTTCATGGATTTAGTGAAAGAATGGTGGAAAAATGCACCTTTTGAACAAGGCTCAAAGATGTATCAACTTTATTGTAAATAGAAGCATGTGAAACGACAAATAAATGCATGGAATACACAGATCTTTAAAAATGTCTTCCAACAAAAAGAGTTAGTTTTCAAGGAATTGACAATAATCCATGAACAAATCATTCAAAATCGGATAGATGAAAATTTGTATGAAAGGTAGAAGTGTTTGCAAGGAGAATGTGAAGAGTTATGTGCTAGGGAGGAAATATATTAGAGACAAAAATCGTGGGAGTTATGGCTCAAAGAGGGAGATAGAAACACAAAGTTTTTCCATGCATCTACACAAGTAAAAAGAGTTGCAACAACAATATTTTTGATTCAAGAGACAACTATAGGAAATTGGTTAACGTCAAAAGAAGACATTAAGAATGAAGTTGTTAGATTCTTCTCAAATATTTTGTCAGCTCCAAAAGATAAAAATGAACAATGAAGAGAGGATGAAAAAGAGATACTTGAAGTCATCCCAAGGTTGATTCAAGATGAGGACAATGATAGTTTCTTAAAGCCTTTTACAATGGAAGAAGGAAAAAATGTGGTTTTTTCCTTACCCTCGGATAAAGCACCTGGTCTGGATGGCTTTACAACAATATTTTGTTGCAAGATGGTGTGTCCCTTGGTCTTCCTTGTCTAGCACAACGCTTGGGTTTGTGAGATGGTCTAACCACCTCTTGTGGATCTTAACTAACGCTTGTATCAGGCATTGATAGTTCAACATTTTGTTGCAACGACAAGGCCAAAAATTGGTATTGGAGTTGGTCACAGGCTCAAACCCCTTGCTTGTGCTGGGGGGGATTGTTGCAAGATGGTGTGTCCCTTGGTCTTCCTTTTCCAACACAACACTTGGGTTTGTGACATGGTCTAACTGCCTCCTGTGGATCTTAATTGTCGCTTGTATTGGGCATTGATAGGTCGACCTTGTGGTGCAACGACAAGGCCAACAACATCACCATGAGACCCCATTTCTATGAGGAATTTTTTCATGTAGCCCCTACCTTTTCAACCCTACCGCATTGACAAGCTAGTGAGCTATCACTGTGAGAACCCATTTCTATGAGGCATTTTTTCATTTTCCCCCTACCTTGTCAACCCTACTACATTGAAAAGCTAGTGAGCTCACTAGCTTGTCAATGCGGTAGGGTTGACAAAGTAGGGGCAACACGAAAAAATTCATAGAACTTTTGTGAGGCCGAGCATGAAAAGGGGGAGCATGATGGTGAAGGAGCATGTGTTAAAAGAGCATTAGCACGAGAAGAGTTAAAGTATAAAGACAATGCAAAGTTGATAGATGCAAAATCAATTGTCAAGTGGTGTAATGCTTCGATAGGTCCGGGTAATGAAGGTAACTCTTCAGTTCGTATATTTTTTTGGTTGATGGATGATACTAACATTGCACCATATGAGAATTGTTATACACTGATAGGATCGAGTGAGCTACACTCTTTCCTTAGCTCAAATGTAGGTTCATGGAGTATCCATACACGAAAGATGGGATGCTTTTGCTCTTCATGTACAATGCAAGCTTGGGATGATTGTGAGTCAAAGGAGTGGGTTGAGAAATGGTGGCTATCTTAGCCCACTTCACACATATCGCCCTCTAGCGACATTGGAACTAACATAGATGGAATCATTGGTTGACTTTGATAGCATATCAGATCTAGTTCAACTAGGTAATATATCTACTTGCATAGTTTTTGAAATTCCTATTGTTATCTTACTATGTAGTGTATTTATACTATTGACTAATTTCATCTAATTTGTTGCACATATTAATGTAGGGCATGTTTATGTAGTTATTGCAGATGAAGACAACGAAGAGGGAATATATTATTACTTGTGTCCTTGTGTTGAGGCCAAAAAGAAATTGGAGACCCTAGTTATAGATGGATAAAACATCAAATACCCTATAGGCTCAATTGTTATTACTAGAACCTAGCTTAGAAGGTACCCACATAAGAGTGTTAATGTTTGGCTGTTTCAGGACTTTGACATGCATCAGAAGATTCTTCATTACTTGAAACTTGTCATGGCATCCAATGTTCATTTGATCAAATATGGGGGTAGACCTTTGAACAAGACCTTGTGGAAGGTGCATGAGTCTAACCATGAGGCAATACTTGACACAATAAAGAGTAGAGTAGACCTGGATGGTTTGTTGGATTAATTTGTAAGTATGCACATTAATTTGTATGATGCCAATGCTATGATGCTAATACTATCATCTAATGTTTATATCATGTATGTAGGTGATTAATGAAGTTATTAGACTTGCAAAGGTAGCACACGATGTTTAGAACTGTGGCAAAGGATAAAAAGTTCAATGGTATTTTATTTTTTCTCAAAAATATGCAAAAAAAAATTGATGTAGGATATTCTCAATAGATTAGTAAACTAAGTGGAAGATTAAATTATGTTGTTTTTATAATAGGTTACAAGTTTCCAAAAGGTTGGAAAGTAATAGTTTGGTTACTTTCTATTCATGTTCATCCTCATTACTTCAAGGACCCTCTAAAGTTTAATCTTGATAGATGGGAGGTATGCTTGATATTCATATAAAAAAAAACTTTTTAAGATATTCAATGGACTAGATTGACTAGTGATAAGTTATAAGATATTGCATAATTGAGCACAAATTTTTTAGATTATTGGCATATCACATGTTTATTTGAATTGATTATGTTATTATGTGATTATTAATATTTACAATCTCTTTTCTTTGTTTAGGTGGGAGCTAGTAAACCCAAACAAATTTATAAAGCATATGCCAAATCCAAGACTAGCAGATGGTACTAAATTATTCATTTGAAGTTAATGTCATCATGACCACCTATGGTGTAGACATTATAAAAGTGTGTGTCAAGCTTAGCGAGGGAATTTCAAGTTATTCATTTGAAGTTAACCTCATCATGAGCACCTATTATGTAGACATTATAAGAGCATCTCGAATGTATGAGTGACATTGTAAAAGATCTATGAGAATGGAGTACCTAAGGCATCCTTGAATCCTATTTTTGGTTATTGTAAGAGAATCTTATAAGCTGAGTTTTTGTGCATGAAAATGAGACACATTGATTCAATATTTGATTTAAGTGGGGTGTTTGAATTCACATAGGTTGATTTTTTTCTCATGATTTTGTTTTACCACTTGATAGTTTTGAGAAAGCATTGTTCCTACAAGTACAAGCTCTTAGGTGTCATATTGGTGTATGAAGCATATTAGACAATTGTAGCACAAACATAGAATTAGGATATCCAAATAAATCTTATTTATTGTAAACATCATATTATTAATATAGGTAGTAATAACCATTTATGGTTAGAAATATTCTTTTCTTCTTTTATTTTTGTCCCTATTATAACTAGCACCAATTGACTAACTTTTATAAAAACTTCATTTATTAAAACAAATCAACAATGATTATATATCAAATCATCATAGCATACCATCTATTCACATAAACATTTAAGAAGTTCAATTTGTAAACATTTATTATGCATAATGTAAATAATGTCAACATTTCATAAAAATAATCACATTTACAAGTAATATAAGCATGCATGACTTGTTAGATGTTGTTCAAGTAACATGAATTAACTCAAGTACCCCACAAGTTCTTCACACATGTTTTCCAACTAAAAATTCATGTCTGCCCTCAAACATTTGTAATTGGGTTTGGGATCTAGTTCCCTAGTGCCTATTTATTGCTTCCCTCAAACATTTGTAATGATATTTACTCAAATTTGAAATTTATTGCTGTCCCTCAAACATTTGTAATTCATGCAGTTAATCCCTTAACAGTCCAAATTACAAAAGGGCAGCAGTAGTCTTTGACGACATGTTACCCGGAGACCATGTGTGGTTATGGCATTCCATCTTAGACATCGAGATCACATAAGGAACCTCTACAATAACCTCTCTTGTTTGTTATCTCAAAGTCATTTTCCCATGGTTCCCAGTTTTCACTCGATGGAAAAAGTGTCAAATGCAAGTAGTGTAAAGTTGCAAAGTGGTGTAACTTTTGTTTTGCAACTTGTGTGACCAAATAGAATGTTACAATGCGTCTAGATGGGTACATTTACACTAATCATGGTCCTCTTTCACACTCAAACATGCCGAATCACTCCGAGCTACATTCAACCGACTCGTTCCCTTAAGAGTCCAAAGTGCAAAATGGCTACAATCTTTGACAGGCTATTACTCGAAAAATGTGATGCTTACAAAATATCAGTCAGAGACATCGGGATCACATAGGACCCCTCTATAATAACCTCTCTTGGTTTTTGTTATCTCGGAGACGTTTTCTCGTTGTGTCCAATTTTCACTTGATGAAAAAAGTGTCAAATGCAAGTAGTGTAAAGTTGCAAAGTGGTGCAACTTTCATTCTACAACTCATGTGACCAAACAAACTATTCCAATGCATCTAGATGGGTAATATTAAGCTAGGAATGGTCCTCTTTTGCACTCAAACATGCTGAATCACTCTGAGATACGTTCAATCGGCTTGATCCCTTAAGAGTCCAAAGTGCAAAATGGTTGCAATCTTTGATGGGCTATTACTCAGAAACTATGATGCTTAGAAAATGTGGTAGCATAGAAAAGACGGTGAGATGTTTGAAAAATTCCTCAAAGAAATGCGGTCTCATAGTGATAGAATGGAATTCCATCACCATGAGACCACATTTCTTTGAGGAATTTTTTCAAACTACTCACTACCTTGTCTATAATATTTTTTACTATTATTGTTTGATAGATTTTTTCCAAGCATCCATAGTTTGTTTGAAAGACCTATTTTAGGCTTTTATCTTTAGAAGCAAGGAAGTGAGTAGTTTTATAAAATGCTTAGGTAGACATGTATGGAAAATGTGGTAGCATAGAAAGGGAGGTGAGTTGTTTGAAAAAATTCCTCAAGGAAATGTGGTCTCATGGTGATGGAATGGAATTACATCACCATGCGACCACATTTATTTGACATACTTTTTAAAACTACTCACTTCCTTGTCTGCTATTGCTTACTATTATTCTTCGATAGATTTTTTCCAAGCATCCATAGTTTTTTGGAAAGCACCTATTTTAGGATTTTAGCCATAGCAACAAGGAAGTGAGTAGTTTGATAAAATGCTTTGGTAGACGTGTATGGAAAATGTGGTAGCATAGAAAAGGCAGTGAGCTATTTAAAAAAATTCCTCAAAGAAATGTAGTCTCATGGTGATGGAATGGCATTCCATCACCACAAGACCACATTTTTTTGAGGAACTTTTTCAAACTACTCACTGCCTTGTCTATGATATCGCTTACTATTATGCTTTGATAAATATTTTCCAAGCATCCATAGTTTGTTGGAAAGCACCTTTTGTAGGCTTTTAGCCATAGCAACAAGGAAGTGAGTAGTTTGATAAAATTCTTGCATGTATGGAAAATGTGGTAGCATAGAAAAGGAGGTGAGTTGTTTGAAAAAAATGCCTAAAAGAAATGTGGTCTCATGGTGATGGAATGGCATTCCATCACCATGAGACCACATTTCTTTGATGCATTTTTTTCAAACTACTCACTACCTTGCCTATGCTATTTCTTACTATTATGCTTTGATAGATTTTTTTCCAAAAATCCATAGTTTGTTGGAAAGCACCTTTTTTAGGCATTTAGCCATAGCAGCAAGGAAGTGAGTAGTTTGATAAAATGCTTTGGTAGACATGTATGGAAAATGTGGTAGCATAAAAAAGGTGGTGAGCTGTTTGAAAAATTCCTCAAAGAAATTGGGTCTCATGGTGATGGAAATCACCATGAGGCCACATTTCTTTGAGGCATTTTTCCAAACAATTCATTGCCTTGTCTATGCTATTGCTTACTATTATTTTTTTTTATATTTCTTCCAAGCATCCATAGCATAGACAAGGTAGTGAACTATTTGAAAAAATGCCTCAGTAAAAAGTGGTCTCATGGAATATCATGACAAGCAAATCCAATTGGCAACTACTCCTAGTTATTACTTATGCTATGTGAAGTAATTACATCACTGCTTATGTTAACTTTCTAAACAACTATATTGTAGTTGAAATTTTGTCATCTATCAACATCTAGTTATTAGTTATGCAATGTGAAGTAATTCTTTGAGTTTGAAAGATGTGCAATGCAATGTAATCAACGATATGAATATAAACTACACAAATCTATTAAGTACAATTTATTAGTTAAACTCTTTATTCTATTACCTATGTGAAGGTTTGTCCAACTCCATTGGCATTGGGAGGTGTTCCCACAAAACCTCCAATATTAGCCTATTCAACATCCAAAATCAAATATTAGAATACCATTCATATAACAATGCTATTCACATGTAATAAATTTATAATTGTTTACTAGTTACATACCTGAGTGGTAGATGCAGTGGAGTAATAAACAGGTGGAGGACCGGTGTATCCAGTATCAACACTATGACCCTAAAATTTTATTACAATCATTCAACTAAATTACTTAATCTTGCTTTTCAAAAATGAAATATAATTTTAAATTCAATGAACATGATAACATTTACCTGAGTATAGATTCTGAAAGCCTCATTCAAAATTTCAATTGCCATCGCCATCTCCATAGCTTTAGATGTATCCTACGCACTAGCCTCTTGAGTGTATGTGGGGTTATATGTACAAGTCGACCCACAAACTTGGAAAGAATGGGGTGGAAGCCTACCCCTCAAAGAACCCCCTGGATGGCGCTGTACTACAAGACTGGCATGCTGGATGATACTCTAGGTCAAAGAGTTGATAGCTTGAAAAGTGTCCACCTCAGCACTCTCCTTCACAACGAAAGGGATAACGACGTGATCACGAGCCAACCTAGCGAGAGATTTTCTCGCTTTCCACTGAGGATCCAATCATGCACTAGGTCTATCTTGTGTCGACCCCCCACCTCTCCCCGGAAAGTCCCTCATATTAAAATAATTGGGGATTTTGTTGAGGATGAACTCACACTAGAGTTTCCTCAAGAAATATTGGTGGACTTCACAATTGTTGCATGGTGGATAGTCAAAAACCATGTACCACCTATCCTAAAAATAGTTCCTAATCCCTTGGTGGTGGCACCAATGGATAGGAAACCTATTGGAATTAAGATCAAGATTTTGATTTGTGCGTGGGTTAGTGGATAGTGAGAACAAATCATATTTTGTAATTTTTTCATCTTTAACTTCTTTATATGATAATTTATCTACCCAGCCACCTGCCTCCTATCTTCCCAACCACTTTATTGTTTGTTGATTACATCCACATGTTTTAACATTTCTTGAAGTGAACTGGAAAGTGTTCTTCTTTCCATGGTTGAACTTACTGGATTGTTCAACCTCGTGATTAACTCCTCAATCCATTTTTTATTGTTTTCAATTACCCCCATTAAATTTTGCTAAGTGCTAGGAGGATGTTGAGGAATTGGTGGAGGAGATTATTGTTATGGTTGTTAAGGATTTTGTTTAGGTACTTGTTGTTGTGGTTGTTCAAGATTTTGAGAAGGGTTTTTTAGGTTCATTATCATTTCCTACAAATTAAACAAATGAATATAAAAAAAAACCTAAAATTACATATTTAACAACAAATTCACAAAAAAATAAACAATGCTTACTTGTTTGACCTCCCCGTCGACGTGGCAGAATCCTTGTGAAAAAATTGCAACAAATCAATGAAGAAATTGCAAGTTAAGCTCCTCCCAAAATGTGAGTGCGCAATTATAGGGTTTCTTGGCTGTGGGCAACAAAAAACACAATTAGAATAAAATGAAGCCATTTGCTTTTTTGTTTTTTGTTTTAATGAGCTATAATGTGCCCGTGTTGTAACGCGAGCGCGTTATAGGATTGATGTAACTGATCCTTTGGCTCGGTCACAACAAGCCATAACGCGAGCACATTATAACACACTCGCATTATAACGTGCTCGCATTATAGCCTATCAAATTATTTTTGAAAATTTGGCCACTTTTTGGCCCCCCCTCCTTTTGCACCTGCCCCATAGAAAAATAGGTTCACCAATATGGAATGGGGAAAATGGGGGTGATGAACCTATTTTTCCTTTTTTTTCATTATGAAATGAGATCCCCACGAAGAATTGACTTACAATCCTTAGGTGAGTCAACTCAATGGGGGAATCTGTTGATTTCCTTATAAGTGAGGATGGGGGTATCAAATTGAAAAACACTTTTGGGAGAAAAAAAATAAATTAAATCAACTCAATTATGCCCATTCAAACTTGAAACATTAATTTAAAGCATAATATAGATAGAAACAACAAAGTTCTGGCAGATCTAGAAATGGCAAAGTGATGTGTACTTGTCACCAAAATGCAAATTCAAGAGGCTAACTGGGACTCATTCGCCTATAGGTGAATGGATCTTTGTACAAGGTTTTGAACTAGCTTTCGAGATCCTCTGGTGTTAGTTTGTAGCTTTTGTTTGATATGGGTTTCAGTGCCAGAAAGTCAGAAATGGAGTCTATAGGTGAGATTTTGTGGATTGACAACAACTTTGAATTTTTTTTGCAACTTTGACAACTTTTCCAATTTTTCTCTTCAATAGATCACCAATCCTTCAACCTAAGATTTGCAACAAAAACATAAGAGGGAAAAATTGTTTGTTTTAGGTGAATGGGGGTTTTCCTTGTCAAACCCTGTTTTGGTAATTAAACCTTGAATTGAAATAATGAAATATGAAAATGAATGATGAGTGAAAAATGCTATGTTGCAACTCACCAGACCCTTGAATAAACCTTTGGAGGACTGAAATGTTGATCTTGATCTTGCATGAAATGGCTTCAATGTGTCACACCCCAAAATGAACACTCAACTATTAACCACATAGGAACATGGTAATATAATAATTGAAAAGGTGATTCTAAGATATCCCTAATGACAATGATTTCGATAACATTATATTGACCTTATAATTACCTTTATTCCTTACCATCCCCTTTACATTACTAACATTACTAAAATTGACACTATATTATCTTCAATACCCAAGATTATTATACCACCCCAAGAAGAACCTATTATGATGATAATGGCACCTCCAGTCTAAATATTATCCTTATTTGTATCACTAAAGATATTATTACTAATTTCACACTTAATATTCCAATCAACTAAACATGAACATTACTTATGAACATTATTAATATTGTCCTAAATATTTTGATAAATAATGATTATATTAAACTTGTAATAATTAACACAATAAACAAATAGTGTCTAGTTTGAATGATTAAATTGTTAAATGGATTACCAATTATTGGTTAAACTCATACTTAGATCATCTAACAACATTTAAGGCATAGGATGTTGCTCAATTTTCCTTTCTTTCTACTTTTCTCTCTTGAAAGCTCCATCAAAGAAACCCAGGATTATGCTATTAACATTCTTGACACTCTGCCTCTGTCACCTTTACACCAAGGGCTGATCCACAAACTTTACCATTTCCATTCGGCTTTAGTCCCACCCAAACCCATCTCGGCTATGAGGGTTGAAGAATTAGTTTCTCCTAAGGTTAACACTGGTAACCCTTCCCTTGTTGTTTTGGTGAGTTCCAAGAAAAAATACCCTATCTTTGAAGAGGCCCATGATACTAATACCATTGACATTCCTCCCCCAAAGAAAAAGAAAATTGTGATTGGTTTGTCTCAGGCTAGTGCGGCAGTTGGGCTTGGTGAGCAAAAAGGTAAGAAGGGTAGCACTACTACAACTAAGAAGAAAGGAAAGTCTCTTCTCCCGAGAGCTCTTTCGGTCTTTGAGGAAGGTAAACTAGATGAGGAAAAAGATTTTAAGGGAGATACTGTGGTGGGGGTTAGTTATGATTTAGGGGCAAAACATTTGAGTGTGAGAAGATATCATAGATTGGTACAGAGCAAAAAAGAAGCCCCTGTTGACACTCTTTCTAGTGACACAAATAGGTTCGGCGGCAGAGTGGAAGGAATCAAAGCTACTGAAAAGAGGAAGGACACATGACCCATTGAAGACCCTAGTCACTTCTCGAACCTTAACCAGATGCTATGTGAGGACTCCACTAATTCCTTAGACACTAGGGTTGGCACTGAAATGGAGATCCAAAGCAAGGAAGACAGAGAGGATGTGCTTAGAGGGTTGTAGGAGCATGTGGCTATGTTGAACTAGAAGGTTAATTGCCTGGCTCGTTTTGTTGTCAAGCTGATTCACAAGTTGTCTCTCACTCTCTCGAATGTGATTAAGGAGTTGAACAAGAACACCACAGATGGAGGCCTCAACTGGATTGGGAAGGATGTTTTAAACCTCTTGGTGAAGAAATGGGAGGGTTCAGACAATTAGCTTTTGGGTTTGTTTTGGGCTATGTCTATGTTGTTAGTTGGTTGTTTCTGCGTCTATAGTTTGTTGTTTATGTAATCTTTTTGGTTTGGTAGTTTTTGGCCCTTTGGGCTCCTCGTGTAAAGGGTACAACACCTTGTAAATGCTGCTTATATAATCAAAAACATCAATGAGGATAATTTAATCTTCTTTTCTCATTCATTCAAATAAGAAAGTATCCACCTTCTAATTTTAAAAGATCTA
Organism: Sequoia sempervirens; assembly: GCA_007258455.2. Classification (NCBI taxonomy): domain Eukaryota; kingdom Viridiplantae; phylum Streptophyta; class Pinopsida; order Cupressales; family Cupressaceae; genus Sequoia; species Sequoia sempervirens. The sequence goes on along the minus strand of VDFB02357465.1, from coordinate 68,159 downwards.
ACCATCAAGTGTAACTATTGGTCTTTTGAATATTGATTACTAGATTTTATGGGTTAACCAAATCTATTGATATACCTATTTTCTTACATTACAATACCATTCATAACAAACATGTATCTATTTACTAAGTTGAATAACCCTCTAATTTTAACTTGATTATTTTAGTTCTTGAAATAAAATTGAAACTTGGATGAATAGAAATCCCGCTTCTCCAATTGAACCCATTTGACTACAAGACTATATCCTAAATTTCTAGTTGAAAATTAAATTATAAGATGAAGAGGGAATAAATTTCCAATCCTAAACCAACCATAAATTAGAATAATAATTGAGTACTAAATAATTTAACAATTAAATCTCTAAATAAAAAATAATTTTTAACCGACCTTGAAATCTATATATTGGATTCCTCAAAAGGACTTCTTTTCAAATCTGCGACTAACTTTTTGGGATACAATTACACCTCCAATTTATTTGCTAATTTTCATTTCCATTTGCATTTTGAATAGAACAACTTTAGTTTGATTATTTGATTGTTTGGTGCTGACTTTTTGGTTTTGTTGGTTTAGCATAGGATTCAGTTGTTTAGCATGTTTTCTGATTTGAAGATTGCAGGAGACTCAAAGTTTCGTTTTTGTTACACGGGTTTACGTTCAGCATACCGATATATATATATATCTAACCATGCCTTGCCTGCTCTCATATCACCACTATATATATATATATATATATATATATCTCACATATATATATATATATATCTCTCTCTCTCCTCTCATGATCTTTAGAAGCTTAAGGAGCTTTTCCAAGAAAAATATTCGCTAACTTGGTTCGGTACACGACCAACCACTTGGTGGCAACTTCAAATTACCCAATTTTTTTTATTTTGTTGGACTTGCTTTTTGTATATGTATATTACTTTAAATCTATAATTTTTTTGGAGTATATTATGATATATAAAAAAATTTATGTATAATATATATAGATTTGGAATTAAGCTGTGTTTTTATAATATATACAATATAAACCCCTTTTTTTTATATAGAGTATACATACATATATATATATATATATATAATTGTGTGTGTATTTATATCTAAATGCATTTATGGAATTAGCATAACATTTTATTTTCCTTTCTTTTCTTTTCCAAAATGAATATTATTTTAATTATCATTCATTTTAAGTAATTTTTCTAATTTAAATAAAAAGACTCAGTGCGTTTGAATTATCTTTTCGGTTAGTATTAACTAGTCAAAATATAATTTGATGTTTTATTTACTGAAAGGGGGCCGAATTAAGTTTAAGATTCATTATAGCCATTTAAAATGCCAATAATCTTTGTAACTTTTTAGCACGAATAGTATTTCTAAAGAATTTGATTTTATTTTCACTACTTAATTTTATTAGAAGTCTGCCATTTTCATTTAACATCCTTAAGAGGATTATTTAGCTTGGACTAAAAGATAAAACGAATTCCTGCAACTATATCTTTAATACCTTACACATAACCTTCTTTAGCATTTTTTACCTTCTTCAGAGCATTTCATGTTTTTCAAAATATAATTTTTGGGTTTCATACCCTATTAAAAGCCCCAGGTGACATACATAATCTTACACCCTTCCACTAAGTGGCATTTGTGTTTTTTTTAAATTCCTTTAGATATTTGGGATAAAAACGTGAAAATAAAATGCCCTAGATACCTTCCCTTTAATATCAAATCACAAACTAACATAAGTGCTCCTCCGCATTCATAGATCCAAAATGTTAGCCACATAAATAACATCGCAGCCCACATAACTTGCCTCTATCAAAGAGCTTTGAACTTTTTCCTATTCCACAAGGTTGCATATCTTTTTGAGACTTGGAAGGAACTCCCATTTGGTTTCAACTTTAGTAGGATCCATGAAGAAGATGCTGTCAACAACACAAAAAATATATATATGCTGGCCACAAGCTCTCCTCCCAACTGAAGTTCAATCCACCCCTGAGCTCTAAGGGTCACATAGCTTTCCCTTACACACACCATCACTATTCACAAGGGTTCCTTACACAAATTACACAACATACTATGCACAATGAAACTCACATACTATAATTCATCACCCTAACCCTTAAATAGTTATACACATTAAGAGAAACTAAAACAAGGTGGAATCCAACAAGACAAAACTAACCACATAATTTCAACAAATACCTCAAAGGGATCTAGCAATAAGTTGCACATAAATTTTAAAACATGAACAATATTTTTTGTGCATCATAAACCAACAATCTACAAAGGTGTAGACCTTACCAAACTAAGAACAAATCCAAAAGGTGATAGCCTCTCCTTCTCCAAGCCCTATTCTTCCATTCTTCCTCTCCCATCCTCTCCTCTATCTCCACCAAGAATTCTCCTTTTTGAAATGAGAAATCATCCCAAGGAAAAAATCATAACCAAAGAAAAAAGAGAGAAGCCAAGCAAAAGAGAGAAGCCAAGCCAAGAGAGGGATCCCCCTCTCCTTTCAAAAAGAAGGAACATATAAAAGGGAAAAGGGAAACTAACTCCCCAAAACTTCCCAACCACCCAACCAACTCCCATTTTCGCAACTTTTCATAAGTGGGAAATGAGAGTGGGTTTTAAACTTTATTTAAGTGATTTTATAGAATAAAAAGACCCCTACTCTATAGACCTCATGATACTCTAGGTCAAAGAGTTGATAGCTTGAAAAGTGTCCACCTCAGCACTCTCCTTCACGACGGAAGGGATAACAACGTGCTCATGAGCCAACCTAGCGAGAGATCGTCTCGCTTGCCGCTAAGGATCCAATCGTCCACCAAGTCTATCTTGTGTCAACCCCCCACCTCTCCCCGGAAAGTCCCTCATCAAAATAATTAGGGATTTTGTTGAGGATGAACTCATAGTAGAGTTTCCTCAAGAAATATTAGGGGACTTCGCAATTGTTGCATGGTGGATAGTCAAAAACCATGTACCACCTATCCCAAAAATAGTTCTTAATCCCTTGGTGGTGGCACCAATGGATAGGAAACCTATTGGCGTTAAGATCAAGATTTTGATTTGTGCATGGGTTAGTGGATAGTGAGCACAAATCATATTTTGTAATTTTTTCATCTTTAACTTCTTTATATGATAATTTATCTACGTAAAAATTCCTAGCCGCCTGCCTCCTATCTGCCCAACCACTTAATTGTCTGTTGACTGCATCCACATGTTTTAACATTTCTTGAAGTGAACTAGAAAGTGTTCTTCTTTCCATGGTTGAACTTACTAGATCGTTCAACCTCATGATTAACTCCTCAATATATTTTTTATTGTTTTCAATTACCCTCATTAAATTTTGTTGAGTGCCAGGAGGATGTTGAAGAATTGGTGGAGGAGATTATTGTTGTGGTTGTTGAGGATTTTGTTCAGGTACTTGTTGTGGTTGTTCAAGATTTTGAGGAGGGTTTTTCGGGTTCATTATCATTTTCTACAAATTAAACAAATGAATATAAAAAACAACCTAAAATTACATATTTAATGATAAATTCACAAAAAAAAAAATGCTTACTTGTTTGACCTCCTCGTCGACATGTCGACATCCTGGTGATGAAATTGCAAAAAATCGATGAAGAAATCACAAGTTAAGCTCCTTCCAAAATGCAAGTGCGCAATTATAGGGTTTCTTGTCTGTGGGCAACAAAAAAAACAATCAGAATAAAATGAAGTTGTTTGCTTTTTTTTTTTTAATGAGCTATATTGTGCTCGCGTTATAATGTGGGCACGTTATAGGCTCGATGTGACTAAGTATTTGGCTCAGTCACAACAAGCCATAATGCGAGCACGTTATAACGTGCTTGCATTATGTCGTGCTCGTGTTATAGCCTATCAAATTATTTTTGAAAATTTGGCCACTTTTTGGCCCCCTATCTTTTTGCACCCGACCCATAGAAAAATAGGTTCACCAATATGGAATGGGGAAAATGGGGTTGATGAACCCATCTTTCCTTTATTTCATTATGAAATTTGATCCCCATAAAGAATTGACTTACAACCCTTAGGTGAGTCAACTCAATGGGGGAATCTATTGATTTCCTTATGAATGAGGATGGGGGTATCAACCTAAAAAACACTTTTGGGAGAAAAACTAAAAATATTAAATCAACTCAATTATGCCCATTCAAACTTGAAACATTAATTTAAAGCATAATATAGACAGAAACAACAAAGTTCTGGTATATATGGAAATGGAAAAGTGATGTGTACTTGTTACCAAAATGCAAATTCGAGAGGTTAACTGGGACTCATTCGCCTATAGGTGAATGGATATTTGTACAGGGTTTTGAACCAGCTTTTGAGATCCTCTGGTGTTAGTCTATAGCTTCTGTTTGATATGGGTTTCAATGCTAGAAAGTCAGAAATGGAGTCTGTAGGTGAGATTTTGTGGGTTGACAACTTTGATAAATTTAAATTGCGACTTTGACAACTTTTCCAATTTTTCTCTTCAATATATCTTCGATCCTTCTTCAACCTAAGATCTGCAACACAAACATAAGAGGGAAAAATTGTTTGTTTTTGGTGAATGAGGGTTTTCCTTGGTCAAACCCTGTTTTGGTAATTAAACCTTGAATTGAAATAATGAAATATGAAAATGAATGATGAGTGAAAAATTCTATTTTGCATCTCACCAGACCCTTGAATAAGCCTTTGGAGGACTAAAATGTTGATCTTGATCTTGCATGAAATGGCTTCAATGTGTCACGCCCCAAAATTTTCACAACTAAACAAATACACAACTATCATTTTTTTTGAATAAATACACATGAACAATCAACTATTAACCACACAGGAACATGGTAATATAATAATTGATAAGGTGATTCTAAGATATTCCTAATGATAATGATTTCGATAACATTATATTGACCTTATAATTACCTTTATTCCTTACCATCCCCTTTACATTACTAACATTACTAAAATTGACACTATTATCTTCAATACCCAAGATTATTATACCATCCCCAAGAAGAACCTATTATGATGATTATGTCACTTCCAGTCTAAATATTATCCTTATTTGTATCACTAAAGATATTATTACTAATTTCACACTTAATATTCCAATCAACTAAACACAAACATTACTTATGAACATTATTAATATGGTCAATATATATTTTGATAAATAATGATTATATTAAACTTGTAATAATTAACGCAACAAACAAATAGTGTCTAGTTTCAATGATTAAATTGTTAAATGGATTACCAATTATTGGTTAAACTCATGCTTAGATCATCTAACATCAACGAGGATAATTTAGATCTCCTTTTTTCTAATTTCAGGTTTATTAAGCATGACTTTATTTAAAAGGGACTATATTATTTAATAGCAAATTAAACTTATACTTCTTTACCAAGCCTTGAATTTGATGGTCTATTTGACCGTTTTTTCAATTTTAGACCGTATAGTTTGACTTGCTATATTTTTATTAAACCGTAAAAAAATATTATAAGCAAAATATAATATAGTATTTTAACTTAAAATATATATCATTTTATAATTTTTATTATAAAAAGATAAATTAAATTAGAATAGAAAATAACTTTTTTGAATATTTTCTAAAACGAATTTAGAAACTTTTGACATTTTTATAATAGTTATCATTTTTTTTATATTAATATATGTGACCTATAATATTGTTATAAAAATATATATTAATTTAGAATCTTTTCAAAATAGAATATAATTATTTTTAACTTTTAAAATATATTTAACAAGATTTGTTTTTAATATGAACTTAGAAACTTTTGTTAATTGTTAATTATAACAGTAGATTTTTATATTTATTACTAATTTTTCAAGATATTGCATTTATAAAAGATTTTATATAAAAATTCATAAATTAAACAATTTTTTTGATAGGCATTTAAATGACCAAACCGTCATAAAATTTTCATATGATAGGTAGGGGTGACCGTCAAATTCCAGGCCTATTCTTTACAATTCTACTCCTTTTTAGTAATTCACAACTCTAAGAATTAAATAATGGTGGTTAACTTTCTATCCTCTAATAATAAATAAATAGATATAAATCCTTTCTTTTTATCATTTAGTTTCAATTTTAGAAACTTCCTATTGATTGATAAATATGATATGGAAACTTCTATTTAACTACTCTTTAATCCTTATTACTAAATCTTCCATTGTTTTTTTTATGCAACACATGCTTTTTACTTATTCTTTAATTAATGAATACTTTTCAAATATAAATTCACTTGTATAGTTTTATTTAAACTGATTTTTTTTCTTTATATTTTGATTTGGATGAGGATTCAAACTGCTTAATAAATCTATTTTCAAATCTGCAACTAGCTTTTTGGAATACAATTACACCTCCAATTTATTTGGAAATGCATTTTGAATAGATCAACTTTAGTTTGATTATTTGATTGTTTGATTATTTTTGGTTTCTTGATTTCTTACAGGCTTCAAATTCTTTAACATGTTTATATATATATAATCTGATCTTTGTAAACTTAAAACGCCTCAGGATATTTTCAGAGAAACGGTCCCTTCTTTAGATTTTAAATTTTTATTTTATTTGATTCCTTATATATACATATATGTATATTGCTAAATCTATAATTTTTTTGGAGTATATTATGATATAAAAAAAAATGTATAATATATATAGATTTGGAATTAGGCTGTGTTTTTATAATATATACAATATAAACCCCCTTTTTTATATAGAGTATACATACATACATACATATATATATGTAATTGTGTGTGTGTGTTTATATCTAAATGCATTTATGGAATTAGCATAACATTTTATTTTCCTTTCTTTTCTTTTCCAAAATGAATATTATTTTAATTATCATCCATTTTCAGTAATTGTTCCAATTTAAATAAAAAGACTTAGTGCGTTTGAATTATCTTTTTAGTTGTATTAACTAGTCAAAGTCATAATTTGAATGTTTTATTCACTAGGGAATGACAATTAGATTTAATTCATATAACCATTTAAAATGCCAATAATCTTTATGCTTTTATGAGAATAGTATTTCTCAACTTTAGATTTTATTTTCACTAATTAATTTTATTAAGAGTCTATACATTTTCATTTAACATCATAAGAAAGTTATTACACTTGGACTAAAAGAATAAAACAATTCTCTTAACTTTATCTTGCAACCATAACACACATATCCTTCTTTAGCATTTTTGCAACTAATAGAGCATTTCATGTTTTCAAAATATAATTTTTGGATTCTTATTTCACCTATTAGCTAGGTGAAACATATAATCTAACCACAACACCCTTTACACTAATTAACATGGAGGTTTTTTTTTTAATTCCTTTAGGTCTTATTTGCAATCAAAACATTGAAAATAAAATGCCTAGATACCTTATCAAACCACCAAACTAACCTTATGAGGTATATCACATTCATAGACCCAAAATGTTAGCCACATAAATAACATCTACAACCCACATAACTTCACTCTATCAAAACTTGAACTTTTCCTATTCCACAAGGTGCATATCTTTTGAGACTTGAAGGAACTCGCATTTGGTTTCCAACTTTAGTAGGTCCACCTGAAGAGATAATCAACAACACAAAAAAAAATAATATGGCCAAAATGCTCTCCTCCCAGCCATAGGATTGAAGTTCAATCCACCCTCGAGCTCTAGGCGTCACATAGCTTTTCCTTAAACACACATCACCACTATTCACAAGGGCTCCTTAAACAAATTACACCACATACTATGCACAATGCCAGTTTACCCATGCTATAATCCATCACCCAAACCCTTAAATGGATATATGCATTAAGAGAAACTAAAACAAGGTGGAACTCCAACAAGACAAAGCTAAACACATAATTCAACAAATACCTCAAAAGGATCTAGCAATAAGTTGCACATAAAATTCAAAACATGAACAATATTTTGTGCATCATAACCAAAGATCTACAAAGGGGTAGACCTTACCAAACTAACTAGAAATCCAAAAGGTGATAGCCTCTCCTTCTCCAAGCCCTATTCTTCCATTCTTCCTCTCCCATCCTCTCCTCTATCTCCACCAAGAATTCTCCTTTCCAAAATGAGAAAGCATCCCAAGGACAAAAGCATAACCAAAGAAAAAAGAGAGAAGCCAAGCCAAGAGAGGGATTCCCCTCTCCTTTCAAAAACAAGGAACATATAGAAGGGAAAGGGGCAACTAACTCCCCAAAACTTCCCAACCACCCAACCAACTTCCATTTTCGCCACTTTTCATAAGTGGGAAATGAGAGTGGGTTTTAAACTTTATTTAAGTGATTTTATAGAATAAAAAGACCCCTACTCTATAGACCTACCACCTAGGGCATCTTTTAAACAATTAAAACCACATAAAGACATTATAAAACCTAAAATGAATAAGGACATTAAAAGAGGTGACTCAAGGGTCTAATAATCAACATCTCCCACATGCACTTGACTCTTACAAAACAAGGTTGAATGCATATCCTTGACAATACTAGAAATTTCCAAGAATGAAATAAGGGAAATAGCTGTGACCCCTTCATTGATAGTGACCAATTTAACTTGTTTACTCAACCAGAAGGAGGTGTCAGTGTTTCTCATAATTAATAGTATTTGAAACAAATAGCATATGAAAATTAACCTTCTAATGATAACCAAATAAGGAATTAAATCTACATAAGTAACATATAACTTAACTATTCCAACTTGCAGAATTCCTTTTAGAGCCAAGCAATAGTTGATCATGTTATTTAATATCAAAATATTACAACTTATCAATCATCTATTTAACCTATAATGAATACTACCACAACTAAATATCAAATATCAATCATTACCTTTATATTCACTTACACTTGTAATATAAATCACCTAACATGATGAAATCCATTAATATACATAATGATATTACCAATAAAAAAACCTCTCAATCATTGCATACTTACGTAGATAGGGAATAGACCTCATCTGGATATCACACGAAATCACAACAACCACTAGTTAGTTAGTTAACAATAAAAAATATAAACTTGATGTATAGGAACAATAATCAACAATGTATATTTCCCAACACAAAAGAACATAAAATATAGGACATAAACCATTAATGACTAATAAGATCAACAAGGCCACAAGGGGCGGGGTCTTACACAATGGATGTGGATCTTGATACTTGAAATATGATGTGAATGCTTGCTTGGATCTTTGAAACCTACATCGCAATGTTAGCTCCAAAAACATGCATGATTGCAAGAGACTTTGACATGATGCTTGAGATCTTGATTGCTGCAATTAATCACTGATAAATATACTCTTGAATGTCCTTGATCATAATATTTTCTCTTGTGTAATCTCTCTTCTTGCTTTTTGAAAAATCTTCTAGGATTTGAATTGATGAAATAACCTTATATTTATAGGTATGTATCCTTAATTTCCCAAAATTTAAACATTACAAGCCGAAATTGAAATCTAAATTTGGGATTATAAAAATACCACCAAAAAAATGTTTTAAAAATGGGTTCAAAGGCCTAGGGTGGACCCATTCACCCATAGGCGAATGGGTCCCAGGTCCCTATTCCTAGAACACACATTGCTCAAGGTGAAGTATTATGTGTTGGCATTAATTGTTGTCAGGTTTTCCCTTTGGGAAATGTAAATTATTAGGCTTTGTAGATGTAAAATAGGGCTTATTAAGGCATTACTAATTCCATTTTAATTGAGGGGACCCAAAAAAAGTGTGAAAATGTAAAGGAGTACATTTTTCTACACTACATTTAGCCCTCACTTTAGTGAGAGGATGAGCGCAAGTGCAAACTCACACTAAAGTAGACAAATAAGTGTTGAGAAGGGTCCAAGTGCACAAATATCAATGGGATAGGATGCCAAGGATCAAGGAGGTTGTGTAAGCCCCCAGGATCCAAGATTCCATGGAAAACCAACATAAGCACAAAGGGACACACATGAATGTATGATGTGAAGCAACAAGACAATACACAAACATACAATGTTAAAGTTAATATGAAGAGGAAAGAAAGATGGACTAGCATGTTGTATTATGCCACATCCATCAAATACAGTCATAAGGATGTAAAATCACTTATGACACACATGGCTCCATAAGAAAGCAAGTTGTGTTATGCTCTGTGGCCATGGAAAATATGCTCACAAGGGCTAGTGAAATTTGATATACACTAGGTGAGCCCCCAAGACAGTGAGAAACTCATAATAGGTCGGTATGTACCCACAAAAAGGTGGCTGATGGGAAAGTCATACCAGGTATACAAGCTCCCATGTATCAACTATACCAAATTTATACCTCCTGATAATTTTGATAAGGCGCCATAGAAATGGTCACAAGATTGGCAAGCTGTGTTATGCTAGGCACTCATGAGAAATGATTTGTTGACAAGAAAGTTATGTTTTGCTTGGTGGCCTTGGCAAAGGTTGTACATGCAATGAGATAGGATATTCAAAGGTTTTTTTCTTAGTTCATGAAAGGTCTCACCTTAGGTAACATCGTGCCTAATATCTCCAAGAGAGGACTAGTCAAGGATAAAAGATTCACAACTTAGGGAATGCAGTCTATAGCAATACCACTAAGAGGAATAGCATATGCTCAGAAAGGTCACAATATTTAAGGACATCAAACCCAATGTCACCAAGAAGAAGACACATCACATGAATTGAGAAGACCACACTTTAAATAAAAAGTTCATACTTCCTAGGAGATGTATGCTATCATCACTAAGAAGGGAACATGCAAACAATGAATGGGGGACCATATGCCCCCAAATAAAATGTCAACATACTTGCTATGTTGGTATTTTAAGTAGAAAGAGAGGAAGATGTGATCCTTGAAAATAATGCACACCTCAAAAAATAGTTATCCTTTTTCCCCCAATCATAGAGACAAAGACAACTACCAAGAACTATCATGTTGCTACCAAGAGAGTTATGGTTGCACCTAAAATTGTACCACCATGAATGGCAATGAGAAAGACACATAAAGCTACCAATGCCACATAGTGATGAGCAACATGATAGGATGAAAACCATCATCAATTAGAGGAAAAAGGTGCGTCAACACAGGGAAGAGCACCACAATCCTTAAGATGTTGAATTTTATCACTCAAAGCCTTACATTCATTAATAGAATGACCATGAACTCTATGATATGCACAAAATGAACTTTTTTTGTAAAATTTCTTTCGTGTTCTTGGAGGGAGAGTAATCAAGCGAGCTTTGATAAGCCTCGAAAAGATACTCTTTTTTATCTCTTGATCAATAGAAGATGTTCCTTTATTTTGCGACAAATATATATCTTGCTTAGTAAAATGTGTCATACATACACAAGACTCTTTAGATTGTGAGATTTCTACTCTCCCTTAAAGGAGGGTGTAAAACTAATGAACCTCAATCATTGCTAAGACATGTTGTTGAAGATTTTGTAGGAGAGTTTTGCGTGATGACATTGATATTAAGCAAAGGTTTCTTTGTTTCTTTCGAGGGACAATAACCAAGACCACTAGTTGTTTCTATCAGTTTAGGATGCACCAAGGTTGAAGTTGTCTTAAAAAAATATTTTTTAATAGTGTTGGTATTGAGTGAAGTCTTTTTTGATGCTTTTGTTTCTTTTGAGGGACAATAACCAAGGCCACTAGTGGTTTCTTGTGTGTTAGGCTCTATAGCGACACTGATGCCTTATTCTCTTGCATTGGACATCCTTTTCCACTATAACCAAGTTGTTTCAAAAGTTCATAGCCTCTTCCATAAAGCTTTTCCATTTCTTTTGGATTTGGTGGTTGTTCATAATCAACTTCATTAAAGTTTGTTGTGTAATTTGTTTCTTCTTCTAAAGTGGTTGAAGTGGATGCTTTCGAAGGTTCTTCCAAATTTTGTGTTGACATTATCATTGGTTCTTTTCCCTTTTCAGACTCTTTTGTTATGATCTTGTATTCTCCCATGAATGTAGGTGTGAAATCTAAGGAACTCTAATAATCCTCCAATAACTTTGTGACTTTTTCAATATTGTTCTCTTTTTGTTCCTCTTGCATGGGTTCTAATTTTTAAGTTGGTATCAATTTTTTCAAAGGACTTTCCTTGTCTTTCTTCGTGTGCAAGCAACTTTCTGGTTCAGGGTCGACCTTGATTGTGTAAACCTTGTTGTTGTAAATGTACTTCAATATACGATGAAGATTTGAAGGCATTGCATGCATTTCATGAATCCATGGTCTTCCCAAAATAATATTGTATGAAATATCTTGAGGCATAACATGGATAGGAATTTGCAATGTGGCCTTTTGAACTTGTATAGGTAATGTGATCACACCAAGCGATTGTTTTCCTACATTATCATTTCCATGGATAGATAAAGATTTTGTTGTATTTGGCTTTTATCAACTCCAAGCTTGTCCAAAATTTTTATGCTACACATGTTAAGGGTTGAGCCATTGTCAACAAGTGTTCACTTTATCCCACATCTATTAATGATAACCACTATCATGAAAGCTTCATTTTGTTTTTGTACTTCCAAAGGAGGTAGATCACTTTGGTGCAAATCAATGTCTATAAATTAACTGAATTCATTCCTTGAATTAGGGTTGCTACATCATTTGGATTCACATTAGGAGGGATAAAAACTTGTTGTAAAGCACTTTGAAGCATGTTATGGTAATTAGGTGAGGCTTGAATAAGATCCGATAAGGATATCTTAGTGGGAGAATTTTTAAGTTGTTCAACAAGATCATACTCCTTTACACTATGTAAAGGCAACCGAGGAGCACTAGGCAAGATAGGTTGAGGAAATGGTAATGAAATGGGAGTGGTTTGTGGTTGCCTATTGTTCCTTGTATTATATGTGTGAGCAACAGTATTATAAATCAATTTCTATGAAACAGTGTTACTATTAAGTTGCATTGTAAAATTCAGAACAACTCCTAGGGATAATGGTTGCTTTTTAGGTGGTTCTATGATAAGCACATGTTTGTTTTTCACTTGAGGTTGATTTGAGGGTGGATAAATGGTAAGAAGTGGCTCTGGAGATGACTTGGGAGGTCTAGTAATTAGAGGACTTGTAGGAGGTCTAAGAATTGGAGGACTTGAGGGAGATCTAATGTTCATAACCTCAAAAGACTTATCCTTATTTTGATGATATTTTAGTGAAGGAGAGTCTAATTTCACCTTATAATATGCATCTAATGAAGCCACATTACTATTGTTTGAAAGACATGTATCAATTCTATCATTTTCTTGCACCATGATATCTTCCCTAATAGGAGAGTTTTTAGGAGTGGAGGAAACAAGATTTTCATCACATTACATGGTTAGATTTTGTAAGATAACTTCAACACAAGTAGGGTTGGCATCAAGAGAAGAATAACTATGATTTTCTTTCTTACCAATGATTGCATCCTTTTTTTCAATTATATCTTTCCAAGTGAGAGAAGTGTTAGGAGAGGGAGAGACTAGATTCTCATGACTCTCAATGAGTGTATCTTCTAACACCAAAATATATTCTTCACAAATAGGAGAGATATTAGGAGAAAAAATGTGATTTTCATGATTGTATCCTCTTTCACTAAAGCATTCTCACAAGTGGGAGATGAATGGAGACTAGGTAAAGTGATGTTAAGAAATGCATCAATGATCTCATTCTCTTGTGCCATAATATCTTCCCAAGTAGGAGATTTTTTAGGAGAGGGACTTTCAAGATTGTCATGACTCTCAATGAGTGTATCTTCTAACACCAAGATACCTTCGTCACAAGTAGGAGAGTTATTGGGAGAAGAGCAACTATGATTGTCATGATTGTCTATGCTTACATCCTCTTTCACTAAAATGTTCTCACACATAGGAGAGATATTAGGGGATGTGGAATTAAGGAATGTGTCAACAATTTCACTCTCTTGCACTAAGAGACCCTCATAACTAGGAAGGATATTGGAAGAATGACTAATATGCTTGTTAATGAGCTTTTTCATGGCATACTTGGAAAGGAAAGATACTAACATTGTGGATTTTGAGTGTGTGCCTGAAATGAAAAGTAATCTATCCAACTTATGCAATGATTCAGAATATAATACTTGTCCTATAGGTTTAATGATTTTGAATATTGAAATGCAATATAATTTTTTTATGAGTTTTCAACAAGTAAGACAAAATAACTCCTTTTCTTGTACATATACTAGCTGTTTTTTAGAATTTCAAAATACAGTTTGAACAACAGAAACAAGAAGCTAAAACAAAGATTTAGATGCACTAAGAAATTGGTCAGAATGTTTGTACAGGGAATCATTTACCCATGGGTGAATGGGTCCTTGCTCAAGGTTTTTAAAAATATAAATTTTCAAATTTTGGGCTTCTGTATGTGATTTCTATTTCTGGTTGCAAACAATGATTTTTGTAACAGGTTTTTCCAAATTAGGGTGTCTAAATGCAAGTGCAAATAAGGTCAAATGATGAAAAAGGTGACTATTTTTAGAATGCAATTTGAACCTAAATTTGAACCTATATGATTGAAGAATGATCTTGATGCAAGTACAATGCAAGATTAATGCAAACCGAATGCAAGTTTTCTATTTTTTTTATGAATTTAAGTGATGCAAACATGCAAGATAACGCTAACTACAATGTTCAATAATTAAAGTTTAAAGAACCCTAAATTTAATGCAACTAATACAAATCTAATGCAAACTTAGTGCAAAACCTAGATCTAGGACTGAAATAGACTCCAATTTTCAAAATTTTGTTGTACAAAGTCGGGTTCACCAAAATGAAACATAGAAAAATAGGTTCAACAATTTGGAATGGGGAAAATGGGGGTGATGAAACTATATTTCCTTTATTCCATTAGGAAATGAGATCCCCAAAAAGAATTGACTTGCAACCCTTAGGTGAGTCAACTCAATGGGGGATTGTTGATTTCCTTATGAGTGAGGACAGAGGTATCGACCTAAATAGCACTTTTGGGAGAAAAACTAAAAATAGTAAATCAACTCACTTATTCCCATTCAAACTTGAAACATCAATTTAAAGCATAATACAAATAGAAACAACAAAGTTTTAGTAGATCTGGAAATGGTAGAGTGATGTGTACCTATCACCAAAATGCAGATTTGGAAAGCTAACTAGGACTCATTCACCTATAGGTGAATGGGTATTTGTGTAGGTTTTTCAACCAACTTTCGAGATCCTCTAGTGTCAGTTTGTATATTTTGTTTGATCCAGGGTTTAGTGTCGAAAAGTCAGAAATGAAGTTTGTAGGTGAGATTTCATGGCTTGACAACAACTTTGAAATTTTTTCCAATTTTTATCTTCAAAAGATCTTCAATCCTTCTTCAACCTAAGATTTGCAACACAAACATAAGAGGGATTTTTTATTTATTTTTGTGAATGGGGGTTTTCCTTGGTCAAACCCCATTTTGGTAATTAAACCTTGAATTGAAATAATAAAATATGAAAAGGAATGATGAATGAACAATGCTATGTTGCAACTCACCAAACCGTTGAATAAAACTTTGGAGGACTAAAATATCGATCTTGATCTTGCATGAAATGGCTTCAATGGATGTGGATCTTGATACTTGAAATATGACTTGAATGCTTGCTTGGATCTTTGAAACCTACATCACAATGTTAGCTCCAAAATCATGCATGATTGCAAGAGACTTTGACATGATGCTTGAGATCTTGATTGCTACAATAAATCATTGATAAATCTACTCTTGAATTCCCTTGATCATGATCTTTACTCTTGCAAAATTTCTCTTCTTACTTCTTGAAAATTTTTCTAGGATTTGAATTGATGAAATAACCTTGTATTTATAGGTATGCACCCTTAATTTCCTGAAATTTAAACATTACAAGCTGACATTGAAATTTGAATTTGGGATTATAAAAATACCTCCAAAAACATGTTTTAAAAAATGGTTTCAAAGGCCTAGGGAGGACCTATTCACCCATGGGAAAATGGGTCCCAAGTCCCTATTCCTAGAACACACATTGCTCAAGGTATAAAGTATTATGTGTTGACATTAATTGCTGTTGGGTTTCCCCTTTAGAAAATGTAATTTATTAGGCTTATAGATATAAAATAGGGCTTATTAGAGCATAATTAAGTCCATTTTAATTGAGGGGACCTAAACAAAGTGTGAAAATGTAAAGGAGTACATTTTTCTACACTACACCATATAAATCAAATCACACGAGGGAGTTGTACCTCTAAAATTTAGAGGAAAGTCACAAATGTAATTGTGACCTTTCCAAATTTGTTAATGTTGTTGGCCCTTGAGCACCCTAGGCAATAGAGTTGATTTTTAGATATCATAATAAAAGTGCCAATTCATTCGCTAACATATTTTTGACAACTCTTGCTAGGGAGAAAGAAAATTTTGATGGGTTGCTACTAGGCCATGCAACAAAATGTTACTCCTGCATGGGAATATTTTTCTTGTACTACAATGTAGTTTAGATTGGGTGCAATTAGAACAAGAAGATATTATCTCCCAATCAAATACACTCGCTTGGAGGTACAAGAGTGTTGCAAATTACATGCAAGTCAACCTTTTTTTGGAAGAAGAAGCAGAACAGGCCCAACAACCACCAAGACACATGGTTGAACATCCTCCTATGTTGGAATTTGTTTACTATGATAATCCACCTTGAAGTCCTAATCAATGTCCTAATTAGTGATAATCCTCTCACTCCTTGTAGTTGGTGACTCTGAATATTCAATGGCTTCAAACCCCTGGGGTAATTGTATTGGACCACTAGCCCTATCTCAATGCAATGATTTATCGTATGGCTCAATAAAAAACTTTCCAAAATTCTCTAGTACGAATTTGCAAGATCCTAAAGAACACATTCTGGCCATGACCATCGTGAGCAGGATCCTAGGAATCCAAGAAGAAGATGTTTTGTGAGACTTTTTGCTAATAGCCTGATTGAAAGTGCGGCAAAGTGGTTCAGGGGGCTTGAAAAAGGATGTTTAATTGGTTGGAGAATTCTTGAAAGGAAATTTCTCAGATAGTTCAAAGATGACAACACTGCTTCTTTACTTCGACGTTTCTTTTAGATTGTAAAAGAAGAAAAAGAATCTATGAGGGATTTTGTTTACTATTTCAATTGAGAGACTCAATGGATACTGGTTCTTGAGCAGCCAAGAAAGGTAATTCAATCTCACATACTTACTTCTTCTTTGGATTCTGAAGTTCAACTTATTCTTAAGAGAGACAAAGTTTGTGGAATTGAACAAGCCCAACATGAAGCTATGAGCATTGAGGATGATTTAATTATTGTGGGATGTGGAAACGAGATTGTGCCAAAGAGCCTATTCATTCCCATGAATCACTTGTTTGCAAATATTCAAATCCTCAATACATCTCAAATCAGTCTTGTCTTATTGCTGAGAACATGAATCTGACAGTCTTGAGTCCCACACACTTCAACGATGATAGGAAGGTAAATGGAAGGAATGCAAATCAAGTTTTGAATGCTCAGGTGTATAGTTTAAGTACTGCTAGGATGGAGGAAGACCTTAGTTCATCAAGTGAAGATGAAGATTATTCACCCCGGGTAAGACATGCTCGTGCATTGCAGTCTGTTTTCTCTAGTTCCTTCTCAGTTGATACAATTCCTTGTGACCTTTATAAGGAAAATCAATTACCAGATTCCTTGTACATCTCAGAATACGAAGCCTTTACTTTTGAAAATTCTGATCATGAAACTTTAGATATGATAAATGGGGTAGATGAAGATCCTTTTGTTCAAGATGGAGTGGTGGTAGGGTTCGTAGGTGATAAACAATCCACTGATTTGCAATTTGATCTGGATGAGTAAGGTAATATTCTAGTTGGAGATGAAAAAGAGGAAGCAAAGTGGTGTGTAAATTCCAATCCTCTATTTGTTTTTGATGAGCCATTTGAAGTACATAGTAATCCCCTGTTTGAAAGTTCATATTTTTGTCTCCATGATGATGTGGTGAGAGAAGTTGTCTATTATATGAGTACTAATGGAATAAAGAATTAAAAAATAAAGGATGAGAATATAGATGAGTTATAGGAGCATAACGGTAATGAAGTGGCAATTCATGTGATAGAAAGTCATGGTGCTTTAGTTACACGGGAAGATTTAAATTCTTTTCGTTGGGGGGAACTCATTCTAATGCTTGGGCCTTTGAAAGAAATAACATGTAACATCGGTGAAACAATGCAAAGTCATCTTCATCAGAAGGAAAGATTGTATGATGAGCAATGGTTTTTTGGGGATGTGATGATTAATGAAACTTCCTTTGACGGTTACGACATTGTATAGGCTATTCTAATCTTGGCTCTTCTTCAAAAGCTACATGAAAAGATTGGCTTTTTCAGATCTGGCTCATTCTTTTCCTAGCTAGCCAATGGTTTTGTATGAACAATATTTCTCCTATATTTTGGTAGGTGGTGATATCCTAGTTGGCATTTTAGAAGTGCTTGGTATGGATCTCATCAAAAGATTTATTTGACACAATGCCAACATTGACATCTCTTCCATATTTGTGTGTAATATCTATACCCTTATTAGTGACAAGGAATTTACCAAGGCCATGGAACAATATTACATCTGGAATTAGAACATGATAGATATAGAAGTGATTTTTGACAACATTGCTCTTGTAAGTGTGAGTACTCTTCCTCTCAAAGGATTTGAATGCCTATGAGTTTGTTCATTTGATATTACTTGTGGCATTCATGGTATCGGATAAAGAAATTGTAAATATTTAAGTTTCTCAAAAGTTTGATGAGGTTTTACAGCATATCATTAGATGTTTTGGCACTCCGTGAACGTAAAAGAGATCATTCCATTTTGTTAATATCCTGTAATCAGGGCATTTCATCAGAACGTATTTCTTTGAGGCATTCTGTCAAACAGTTCAGGTGCATTGTCTATGCTTCCACATTTTGCATATGCTTCTGTCAAACAAATCTTGGAGGTATTCTGTCAAACAGTTCACGTACCTTGTCTATCCTTACACATTTTACATACATGTCTAACAGGGCAGTTGCAGAGGAACAAAGCATACTAGTGCAGGGTCTATAAAAAGTTCAGTTATAAATGATACAGTATGCTGGGGACTTATTCTATGGGTTCTGAATTGCAATTTCTGTTATAAATGATAGTATGCTGGGGACTTACTCTATGGGTTATGAATTGCAATTTCAGTTATAAATGATAGTATGCTGGGGACTTGTTCTATGGTTTCTGAATTGCAATTTCTGATTGCTCTGGTAGACATCTGGCGTATGGAGTGCAGCAGAGAACATGAGAGGTTTATTATTCTATACGATCTTTCTATCTATATTGTTAACGCAGGTCACTCTTGAAAGAGGGAACACGGACAAATGAACATAAGTGTTTTTAACAAAGGCCCCTGGTTTAGCCCTTCAGTGTGTAAATAGGTATTTCACTATGGACATACGTATACCAGTAAAAAGACTAAAGTTGTGTTTATATAGTATGTGAACTGAATACAGTTGAATGCTTACGAATTCCAATTTGATATTAAAGATTTTGAAAGAAGATTTAGTCCTCGGGTCTCCTTTGCATTTGAACTCTTGTATTCAAGTTCTTGTTTGCTAGGAATCAAACCTCTACCACGAGAGAGACTGCAAATACCTATGACCATAGATGTCCCACAGAAGACCCTGGTCTTTTAATGTGGATATACATTTACAACTAAAATGGCCCCAAGTCTTCATACTATGGCAAGTATCAATTGGCTTGCGTATGAGAGAGAAAACTGAATGCAGTTGAATAGTTGAAAATTTCATTTTGCAAATTTGCTTTTGTTGATTTTAAGGCAGCTTTAGTCCTTTGAGTTCCAATACATTTTAATTTTTGTTCTATTGTTCGTGCTTGGTTTATTACTTTTTGAGTGTTGTTAGAAGCCTATGTTTAATTGATGTGGTGCAGGATAATCTTGAGTTTCTTTTCTGTGCTTGAATTTTGGATATGGATTCAAGGGTAGTCTGTGTTGTGATCACTTGTAACATGGATTGAAGTCCTTGTATCAGGTTTTCTGCACTCGGATTCTAGTTAAACATGCTTGGAAATCAGGAGGGGTAAAGTCTTGGTGTTCCATCCTTCATTTGCTGGAGAAGTACTGGGATGCTTGGAAACACGCGTTGCACCCTTCATTTGTCTTGGCAGTGCAAAATCAAAATCTGTTGCTTAATTCTATGTCTGTCTGGGCGCAGTTGAGTCTTTCACTCATTGATACAATGTTATCTTAATGCATTGAAGTTGACGTTTTGGGTCCATGTTTATTGCATTGTTGGGCAGATTAATTCCATGCTTTATATGACCAGGTCTTAGATTCAAACTAAACTGTTGTTTGTTGCTTTCTGGTCCAAATCCCACACTCTATCTTTCATTGCTAGTATGATAAGAAGAATAGGTATCAGAGGAAATCCTCTTCCTATTAATCAAAAAGGGAAAGCATTTCCATTGAGCCCCACAAATTCTTCAATAGCAGGAGCTTACCATAGGCTTTAATGGTCATGTCATCAGTAGGCTTATAAAGCCCAATTTACAAAATTATTTTTTAAAAGCCTTCCAAAACTGCATTGCATTTCACTTTCCTAAGGAAGGACAAAGCAGTTAACTGAATGGTACATCTTGAGGCCCATGCAAATTGTGTATGAAATTGAAGATTGTGCAACAGGGTTATCCTCCAGTGAAAGATCTATAAATATATCATTTTTCAGATTTGAGCTCAGGTTTTGATCCAATATCTCTGGTCTGGGTTTAAGTTCTTCTCCAAACCAATTCATTTATAGAGATAATCCGTTTATTTTTTGAATTTGTTTAGATTCAATTAAGTTGTATTATAGTTATTTTCAGGTCCACTTTCATTTGTTCGACACTTTTTTTCATTCATTTTTCAATATAAGGCGTGTCTACTTTATGAAATCAATATATGCCATAGGATTGCAGGCAAGACTGATGAGCAAGGCACATTTAATCTGTTATGGCAATGCATTATTTCCAGAGACATATCATTGTTAACATTTGCAAATATATTCATTAACACTGTGGAATTTTACAGGCCATTATCCCGAATCGGATGAAAATCATCCAGTGCACTTCGTTTCTCACTCTGCTGGCGTCCAAGTAATTATAATCCTGCAACAAATACTCGCTGAAAAAGGAATCAAATGCCCATGGATCAACTCGTAATTTGTTTTATCATTGGTACTGTGCACAAAACAGTGGTAATTCTCGTCTTCATTAATAATAATAATCTTGATATGCAGTTAACCTTCACCCTGCTCGCCATAATACACATTATAGTAGCAAGATTCCAATATCATATACAGGATTTCATATTTTTCATTTGGTTTTTGCAGTGGCTAAGATCCACACTTTTCTTGAAAACATAATATTTTTGTTTTCTTTTGGTTTGTTTGTCAGGTGGACAGTGCAACTGCTGATCATCAATGTTGGGAAAGACCTGAAAAATTTAGACAGTGTTTGGAAAATTCACATATACAGACAAATTAACTCAATATGATTAAGAACCAACTTCTTTTATTCAGATGTCAATATCACATATACAGACAGATTAACTCAATATGATTAAGAACCAAATTCTTTCATTCAGATGTCATATCTCTCCAAACAATTTGTTTAAGTATACACAGGAATATTTGTTCTTAACCCTGTCATTAAATTCCTATTCTATCAAATCCAAAACCAGAAGCAGAGAAGAATTGTTTGCCATTGGAATATCCAAGGAAATGAGACAACACAACCCATAGATCTAGTATTTCTATGTGTCTGGATCAGAGAAAGAATCCAGACCTTCACATAGGCCATATTCTGATCTTCCTATTCAAAATCTGCAGTGTCCATTACCAAAAACACAAATAACATTGTCAAAAGAAGTTCCTTAAATCTCTGAGCAATGATACAATTGTATATAGTAATCCTTCACATTTGCTATCTTGGGCTTTTCAATTTCTGTAATGATCATTAATCTGGTAGACTTTACATTACTCATTGCTTACTGCTTAGCTGTCCATCATTCCACCTACTCCCAATGCACAATAATAGTCTTCCTTACACCGCAGCCCAAAGAAATGAAAGTGGAATAATAGCAACTGATTTTTAGATGAAAATCAAGAATCAAAAATAAAAATAAAAACTAACCGAAGTTTCCTTCTGAAGAAAGTTAATATAATAATGCCCTATTCGCTAAAGGAAAGAAAAACTAATAATTTGCAACACCATTTATCTTGTAAATTTGCATCAAAAGAAAAATCCAAACAGCACAAATATCAATATTATTTTGGTTTTCCAATATAAAACCACATAAAAAGATCAAATGGGGATGTTCGTTACAAACATCAACATGCATAAACACCCACATTGATAATCACTGTTCATAATGATTTCCTTGCACTAATGTCCTGTCATCTATCCTACCATGGATTAAGATCCTAAGGTCATTTATTTCACTCAGACATCCTTCCGCGCATGATTATCTGATTTACTTTACCATAATAATTTGGAAATCCAAAGACTACAATGCGAATGTCGCTTCAATAATTTTTATTTTCCTCAAAAAGATATGATGAATTTATGACCAACTCTCAGCTAGTATCCCTTGCACACCTTGTAATCTTAGTGCATGGTCTTCTGTAAGGATTGGCCTGTCTAGCAGCACAGCTGTAATAAGATCTCCCTCTCCTACCGCATGGAACACTATCACGAACCAGAGCACCATAACTGATATAACTCCTCCTCCTCCTCAGATTCCTCCTGTTAATCTCACTGTCCATTAATATCTCTTCCTCTGGAAAACAATCCCCAATGCTTCCATTGCACTTTGCAGAATAAGTATTGAGTGCATTCCAAACATCCATCACTTTGTTCATGTCATCTTCACTCCACATAAATCCGTCAGTGCTCACAGTGGTCTCCAATGCAGACATGAAAACAACCAGTAGCAGACTGGCTACAATTAGATTTGAAGCAGCCACCATCACTGAACAAATTGTTCAAAGCAGGAATCTCACTTAGTTTGTTTCTTCTCCAAAATGAGGTTTTGTATGTTAAAAAGACTTTGACAAAGAGAGTTATCTGCATATTTTAAGTGAGTGTTGGATAAATATTAAGGCATATGAATAGGAACAAACTCCATGTTTAGAACCGTGTACTGGGAGATCATAACTATATACCTATTTTGAAGTGAATGCTGTTACATAAAATTAACATTCTGTTTAGAAGAATTCATAAAACCATTATTACGCCCAAGGCGTTCCCTCTGAACGAGGCGACCTTGTAAAAGCGTATCAACGGCTATCTTGCATCCGTATCACTGAAGACGATTAAAGGAATCTCAGCCGTTCATCATTTACTTCTCCAATTTGGCGAGCTGGAGTCTGAAAATAAGGTTTCGACGAGTGTTTTAGAGTATGTTTATTAAAATGAAAATTACCATGCTAATGATGAGTATTCTTTAATAAAACTATTAAATACATATATTAAATTATTATAATTAATAATTATTATATGTTAATATGTTAGAGAATATGTGTTTGTGTATGGATGGGCTGCAAATTTTAGTTGCACGTGGTTAGATTAAACAATTAAAAGTGCTAAATAATGGAATGAAATAAATTTAGACAAATCTAGATTTTTTCTTTAAATAAATTATGTATTATCTCATTATGAGATATTTGCATACAGATTTAAAACATAAAGCAATGCAAATGAAAAAATAAAGTTGCCATCAAATTAACAAAAAATATTGCAAATGGAAATAGAATGTTCCCATCCAGTTGTCAAATCAATATTTATTTGGCTTTTGTGTGATAAGTGAGATTTTGGAGGCTTTTACCTAATATTTTAGAGGATTTTACCATTAAATGGCTAATGAAACTTGTTTTCCAACGACTCAATAGTGGTTTGCAGCATGAGACTTGTTTCAGGCTCAAATCTCACACTATGTGTAGCCTATCAATTAATACAAAGAAGAAACTCAAAAAATAGAGAGAGAGAAAGAGAAATTTAGATAGATAGATAGAGAGAGAGAGAGATAGAGGAGAGGTAGAAAAGAGAAACTAAATTTTGATTGGTTGTTTTATGTCAACAATCCAAGGATGACATGTGTCCTTGGGGAGTTATGCTCAAGGTAGCATGCCATTTGATTAAAGATATGATAATTCACCTTTAAGACCTCTTCAATGTACCCATTGCACACTTAAGGAGACAAACAT